>JAQGBH010000670.1:0-44977 GCA_034698265.1 Sminthurinus aureus
CAGAAAAACGTTTTAAAGGGGTTAAATTTGTGTTCGCCACAGTTACCTCAAAACCACAGATCCCCCAGTTAACCCTATAATCTAAGTACATTTTTTGTCTAGTTTTTTAGTCTTAAAAAATTAATAATTTTCGGCACCAATAGATGGAAAAATAGGTATGAAATCGAGAGGAAAAAAGACTCATTGGTCTTTTGGCTTATAAAAAAGTATCGTGAAAAAAACCTCACAAGTAGATGGATTTCCACTAAAGACGGCACGAAACACGACACACATCCTCCGTACATAGATGTATACATATATAATGATACTACACTAAATTAATTACTAAAATTTCATTAGTGCCGGTAGAAAAATCTGCAATCCATGTAACACGTATAAACCTGTGTAATCAATACACTCCAGTCACCTTCTACTCTTTTCTACCTAAATACCTACAACTTAAACATTAGAGGGTCAGTGAAAATATAATAACAGAATAAAGAATGTAATAATAGCATTATCATTATCATTTTCTGTAGTCTGTAGTTTGCGTGATACCACTAGGATTTCTTTTGTCAACTTTACAAAGTTTCATATCTTGTGTTAGTAGAAAAGGGACATAAAGAGACGAGAAAAATGCATACATGTATTTGTATAAAATATCAAGTACATTAGATATTTTGAAGATACGCGAAGGTACGTGTAATGTGTGATACATGAAGTTGACTTTGCCGGACTAGATGACTATCCGCTATCCACAACTATCTTACGCAATCTTAATCATGCCCTATAATAATTTTTTGAGTGTTGACCAAAACTTTTGACGGTTTATTCCTTTCCTTCCTTCTTTATTTTACTCTGTGATATTTCTTCACTCCATTTTCTACTCTCTACTCAGTGATGCGATGCGATGCTATGTATGGCAGGATAGAAAAGGACGTGAGGAAATAGAAAACAAACTTTTTGCCCGACTTTCCTACTTCATACATGTATAATGTAAAAGTGTATAAGATTTATATGTATCTAAGCTATAATGATAATACATTGTGATGTGTAAGTGGGCCCATAACACATTACACAGGCTTTCAGCTTTCTCTTTTCTCCTTTTTATCATCTCACAACTTTTTCGTCCCTTTCTTCTCCATGTAATATTAAATTAGAGAAGGAAATCCACACAGGGAAGATCTATCTACCGTTCAGTAGAAGCGGATAAGTTTTTTTTCACTTCGTCAAAAACACCCTAGAAAACTATAAGCATCAGCCATCATCCTTAGAATAAAATAGTCATGAGAAGCATTACACATTACTACCCCTGCCACATCGTACATACTAACATACATGTATCTATGTACTCCATGTTTCATGTTAAATCCCATGTATTGTATAATGTAATGTGATGTTATGTACCCGTGTAACCGTGAATATGTCTGGTTGTAGCACTTTTTTTTGTAAATCCAAGAGCTACAATTTTACTCAGTTTCTGAGTTAGGTAGTTGTACACAATTTTTTCTTTTGAAGAACAAGAATAAAGAATGGAGAGGCAAGCTCACAGACTGGTTATAACCGAGTTTTAAGTTTTCTAGCGGTAATCGTAGTAGTAGTAGTAGTACAAGTCTCTCAGTAGTCGTAGTAGTAGTAGTCGCAGTTGTAGTCGTAGCAGACTTGGCTTATCTATCCTTCAGTGCACGTCTGTAGGAAAAATATTCTCGGAATACGAACGAAGGAAAAGCGAGGATCGTTCGTTATTATTCGATATTCCATTCCATTCGTGCAAGCCTTAAACTTGACTAAGCTCAGTTTGCTTTGGCTTTGTACAGTACGCTCTCACCATACATCCTGCCGATTTATTCTTTATTCTACATTCTACAGTGTACATACAGCAAAGGAATGAGAAAAAGGAGGCGAGTGAAAAGAGTGAAGACTGGGAGAAAAAAGTGGTACTGTGCTATTCCACGTCTACAATATTACTAAACGACCTCTACTACCCTATTTTTAAAGATTCAAGTCGTACATACATACACACACGTTCATACATACATACATACATACATACATGCACATGAAGTAACTACTAACCTAATAGTTACTACTCGACCAATCTACACGTACACTTACGCCAGTCGTAAATTCTAAATGCCCAATAGAAGACAAAAAACGAGACTTGAGATGTAGAATGTAGCATGGACCATACTGTATGGTGAGTATAGTAAGAACAGAAAGATGAAAAGACTAAGAAAACCTATAATGTAATACTGTAATATATAATAATAAGAATGTACTAAAAACTATGTTAAATATTTATGTACAACCCGTTTCCAGTATCCATTACAAAGGAATTGCGCAAGGACACAAGACACAAGACATGAACACACAACATACAGATGCTCATGTAGGTACATGTGTACAGTGTAAGTGTACAGCATTTGGGAGGAGAGCACACAAAACACAAAAGACAGAACCCAGAAGAACAAGGAAAAAAGGCGAAACGCAAAGCTATAAAAATGAGAGAAACGACAATAGTTAATAGAAAATTGTGAAGAAGGCTCTAAATGGTTGACTGCTGTCTGTCTCATCTAGTCTTCATCTCAGTGGAGAGATGAGTGTAAAAGTATAAAAGTGGACGAGGAGGTAGAGGTAGAAAGAGAACCACAGAGAAAGAACTAGAAAATAAAGGGACGGGAGGGGGGGAAGACTAAAAGAGCGGTAGTAAAGGGACAGGTAAGAATGAACAAGAACACGGACAAGAACCAGGCCCAGAAGAAAGAAAAACCAAAGGAAAAAATGTCACATTTCTCATGAAGGAAATGGGAAATAGACGATATTGTCTGTACGTAAAAACGAACGCCTCAAGATACTTTTTATATACTTTTTATACATGTATTTTAAGAGAACAGGAGACTCAAACTCAAGATGTGTCTCAAAACCACACCACGCCAAACCACAATTGAATCCAGTAAAGTTGAGAGTGAAAAGAGAAAGAGAAAGAGAGAAAGAGAAAGTAGGGAAAGGAAATAGTTGAGTGAAAAGGAACAGACCAGACTACAATAGAAGGAGTAAAAGAAAGAAACTGAGTGAGACAGGCGGAAGAATAGAAGTAGATCCCACATCTTCCTTTTTCATACTCCACACACACACACACACTCTCTCTCTAACTCACACATACGATCTTACATCGATAGTGTACCAGACATATTCTAAAGTAAAACTAGTAGAGTAAACGAAACTCTCGCCCAAGTTATAGCAGAAAAAAAAAGTTGAATCAAAAAAAGAGTTTAACTTAATTCCTTTGGACCGCTGTATATTTTAGATTACTGTATTTTTCAGTCTATTTGAATCTAACCTTTCACACATGGATTTCTATTTTTTCTGTTAATTTTCCATCGTATTTTTAATACCCCAAAGTGCAATTTGAACTCTGATTTTATGCTTTTTCTATGCAATTAAATGAAATGCCTTAATTCTGATTTTGACTTACATCGTACGCACCACTCTTGATCTGAGCGTAGAGTCGATGTTGGTCCTCATCCCAGAAAGGAGGGTATCCAACAAGGAGGATGTAAAGGATGACTCCACATGCCCAAATATCTACGGGCTTTCCATATGGCCTAAATTGAAAAACAAAAAAAAATGTTGTCAATTTTGCACCTGTAATACTAATATTCTGGCTCACATATTATGTATAATATTATTTAATTCAAATACAAGTACAAGTACACTAGGTATAATATATAAGTACTAGACTCGGTATGGATAAAAAATTGTAATGCAAAAAATTACTTCCTCGACTTACTCTTTTTTCAAAACTTCTGGGGAGAGGTAACCCGGCGTTCCAGCGAAACCTGTTTAACAAACAATCAATCATCATTTACTTTAACAATACAAAAAATGAGCATGAAATGTATACGTACATACATGTAAAACAGTGCAAAGTTGCAGCACATGCAACAAGAAAGAAAAGTTTTTTACAACTTGTAGTGTACATTTTCTATTCTTCCTCCTCCACAACGAAAAGGAAAAAAAAATAACATAAGAAACAACTTAAGAATACAATGCATCATGACTTCTTTGAAGGTTTAAGTAAAACCACCAACATTTTGCTGCACTCGTTTCTCCCGACAACTATTTTATTATATAATACACTTTACCATAGTTTTGAAAGAATGCATTTCGGTTTTCTTTGAATTTTTAGATCCATACTACACGTTTTCAAAACAATATCCTTTTGAAAACATTTCTCGGAGAATACAAATTGCATGCTCAATCTACAATGTACACAGAGACAGATACCACAGTGTATGTATATGTACAAATACAAAATAGATATATGTAACAAATAATATTGCATCAATAGAGCATACATGTGCGTGGTGAGCAATTTCTGATTATAATCTTTTTATACCAGTATCTCATCATCATAAAATGCGCCAATCTTCTTGTTTGAGTTTAAACCGTTCAGTCATTCATGTAGAATGTGAAGCTTAAACTGCAAGTACAGTAATCAAACTGGACTGTACTGGACTACAAGTACAATAACTTTACTAAAACATCAATGACATGATGTACTTGCAATCGTTATCATGATGATATGGGATAAAATTCCTGGTATTTTCGGATTCTGTGCCATAACGTATACCAGCTATTCCTGTTTTTCAATGTATACAGTATACAATATATACTGCATACTGCATGGAAAAAAAGAAAAAGTGGGCCGAGTCCCTCCATGACATGTAACGTGATACATGGATTCTTGTATCCACGTACTAGGTTTTTTAGTACACTGTACGTTGAGACAAGAATGTAAGATCCTGAAAAGATGAAAATGGAAATGACAATATGTTAAATTTTTTATTTTGAAACCCGGAGGGCTCGCTATGTATTTTATCCATACATGTGTTTCCTGCGTTGTTGATACCATTACACTACACTATAACGCTACTATTTACTCCATTCCTTCTATTTTCACTGTGCTTGAGCAAAAGTACATGAACAGAAAGGGGGAATAATCAAGAAAAGAAACGGACGATACGTGTTTGTGTTTACACAATGGAGGGAGAAATCTTGAGTGAAGAGTAAAGTTGAAGTAAAAGCACAGTAAAAGGGAACACTCAACTCTGACAATGCGAACCTAACAAAGTCCATGTATGTACAATGTACACTGTACACTTTACGTTGTACATACATACTTGTATCTTGTACCATACTTGTACTGGGCATTTCATGTTCTAAACAGCATTGTATTATTTGCTACTTGCTCTGCTCATACTTCCACGATGTTTCTACTATGATTCTACTACGTGCATTAGTCGTATGTACATTCTCTACTTTTGCTCCCCATGTTATTTTCTACAATCCACATACAGACTACACACAAAGATGTGCTTCACTATAGAAAATCCTACTCTTAGCCTTGTCTTTTTCATTTACCTTTACAAGAACTATGCTGCGTACATAAAAACGAGAGGAATTGCAGTAGTAGTTGTAAACTTGTGTGCAGTCAGAATATCTCTGTATACCTTTTTATATAATAATAATATAGATATATATGTGAATTGGACCTCTGGGGTCCCTTCTCTTATCTTAACCATCCTTCTACAGAGAAACTACACTAACGTAGTTAATTTGCGCGTCTTTTATTATTCATTTAATTACTGAATTCTACTCTCTCGATATATCTATATAGTATATAGGCATACCTATACAGTTCCCGACTAGTATTCATTTTACTCTGTATTTTTACACTTAGTCGTCCAATCTGTTTTCTTTTTCTACCTGTCTTGTCGTGTAACCGTAACCTAGTACGTTACCAAAAGTGGGAAAATAATATTCTGTATTGCAGGGTTTACAAAACGAGAATAGTAAGTTTATACACCTTTTAAAAATTGCATAACAACGGCCCAATGTCCTATCTACCTGAATACGGTACACATGCACACTTTCACTCGTGTATTTAAAAACACGTTTTCTTGATTCTTTTGTTTCGTTTGCTTCAACGTATTATGCAGCTGATAGCTGATACTTTGTAACATGCATTATATTATGCATTAGCTCTGCTCTGTAGAAAAGTAGATGGATTCAACGAAAGTCTCCTTTCATTTCATTCTAGATTTTAGATGCAGTATTTACAATTATGATAATCCGAGAACGGCATAATATAACACATCCAATGAGTGCGTTCATCTGGTTTTATATTTGATTCTCATCCATTATCACTATACGTAAATCTGTAGAATGTAATGAGTGATATATTATTGTATAATTGTATATTGTACATGTAGTAAATATAGTGTCGACAATTTGAAAATATGAGAGATATTTTTCTTGGTCGTACTTGAATAGTTTTTTTACGTTAATACATAAATAACTTGCACATGTTACACACATGTGTTGTGCTTTGTGCTACCATGCTGGAAAAACATGATATAGAATATAGAATACAGAATACAAGTGCAACTTGTGCATACGGGAACTATTCATAATTTGTATACAAATTCGTATACTGTACTGCTAAATTGGCAGTTTTCTCAAAGCGGTTTTTATAATTATTACACTTTTCAACTTTATCTTTCCACCAGCACAATAAAATATACACCAGCTAGTAAAAGTGAGAAGAAAATTGTAAATGTAGTCAAGGATTTTCCTATAAATTATAATTATGCATACAGCATACAGTATACACGCACTTATAAAAGTGTGGTGTAAATACAGTAAAGTACGTTGCATAGTGTATGCAGTAGGTTATGCTATAAAAATGAAGAAAAATGATTACAGAACAGCTTTTACACTTTGTTGTTATAAATAAAGGGATCATTATGCATAGTATAATATATTACTCTTTTTACACTGTATAATGTGTAAGATACAAAGACTATGCAGATTTTGTAAGGTAAGTACACAGGTAATAGGCGATAGGTACGCACTAGTAAATCTTTAAGTCAACATCATAAATGCACGTACATATTGTACGGAAGGATATGAATGATGATTTCCTATCATCACTTCTACTTGTATACGTCTTGTATGTTAAATGTTAATCCTTACCTCCAAAGTACACAACATATAAATTGCACACTGTACACTGTACATATACTTATTAAGAACCACGACAACCCTTGGCACATTACGTTCTCTTACACTACACACAATAGACAGCAGAGAAAGAAACGACAGAGAGTTTTTTGCAACAGGATGACTTAGACGACGACAACGACGAAAACGAAGACAGAGAAGAAGAAGACGAGCGACAAGGTATAATCTATAATAATAATACGTAACCATTTCATAGACGGGCAGACACAAACACACACACAGAAGTCGTCTTTCTGTATTATTTTCTGTGTATTTCACACGTCTCGTTAGCCTAATGGAACATAAAGACGTTTCTCGCTCAAACTTGAGCTTTCATGTGCATGTATTCCACACAGTTTCTCTGTGTATTACGTTTGTATTTACATGCATATGTACTTACTTAAGCATGGTTTGCCGTTGTAAATATAGATTTTTGCTTCTGCCTTCTTCTTTTTCACATAAACCAAAAAACAAATAACAGCGTCTTCTGTAGAAAACTTGTTCCATTCCTTTTCAAAAATAAACTGTTCATCCACGTTATAACGGGTAAGACTTATGAATACGTACTCAAACGACATGGGCGTACACAGTGTAAAGTGTACTGTGTACACAAAATACAAATACAAATAGGAATATAATCACATTCCACATGCAAACTATACATAGTGTATATACGCTATACGTTCATCTTTGAATTTTTTCCATTAATTCACTAGGAAGGAGTTGTAGTTAACTTCTTTCCTAAATTTGAAACAAAAAAAAAATCTGAAAGAACATCTTGACGCTCAAAGAAAGAAAAGACTTCGCACTCGGCACATTACGGCTTACAGTATACGGTTCGGTATGCCAAAGAGAGAGAAATGTACTTTTTCTTGTATTCCAGCCACGGATGACAGAGAAAGAAGAGGAGGAGGATACTCCAAGAAAGAAAGAATTCCCCAAAGAATAAATTTGTTTGCAAATTCAGAATTATTGTTGCAAATTATTGTGACATTCACTTTCTGCACGACTCAATTCTCATTGCTTGTGCTCGTCTAGAATGTAGAGTCTAGAGCCTCCGTCTCGACACTTTCAAAATCCCAGAGCATGTTGCCGAGCATACATGAGGAAAATTAACGACTAAACAATTTTACAAAGTGCAAAAAGTAGTAAAATCTACGTGTACGTACCCGTACAAATTACATTCGTCTTCATACATATTACATTTATTATGTGGCACGCTAGCTCTATCCTTTGCTTCATGTTTAGTGTAGGTAGATGGTACATGCACATTTACGTAGTTATGAATTACATAACGTCGTTTATATGTACGAGACGAAATTAAGAAAGAATATTTTAGTATAGCCTATCTTTGGAATTTAGGATATAAGGGAATAACAATAATTATTGTGACTCCTCACATGTATTTCTTCCGCTCGTACTGATCATCATGTTCTTTTGTAAAATCAGACAATATGAATAAACTTAACGCGTAAATCCGAAATACACAACATGTCCTCATTTCTCATCAATTCATCATCCTAAAAATGCTCATGCTTAATTTATCATCACAAATTATTACGTTTTGCTTTCTCCTCCTTTAAAAAAATACGAGAAGAGCTAGAAAGTCACTAGAAATTATTATATGTGAGGACAAACGACTAGTGAATACCACGACACTAGACGAAACACAAAATTTCTGTACGAGTTGTTCAAATCAGTTCCAGAAGGGAACATATTTTTGTGAAACAACTTTTATTTTATTTTTTAATATCTCCTCCCTCTTCCGACCCATGACAGTCGGAAATCGCATACATACATATGTACACATAAATAGTTTTATTATCCTACTCGGTTAGAGACAAAGTTGATTACTACAGTAACTATACTTTATGCATATATAGGTAATAAAAATATGACTCAATTATGCATCACAAGCTTGAAACTTTGTTGTAGCAACACAATCAAAAAGAACTTGAACGTGCGTAAGTGACAAGGGCTGCATGCAAATCCAAACTAACAAGTTAGATTTCTGTACACTTCAAAGCTACAAAGAAACTTGAAAGTTTCTGTTCCCACATTGACAATTTCTGACGTCTTTTTACTCTTTCGTTGTTTTCGAAAAAGTACTATGGACAACAACAACAACAAACGAACAACTTCACGTGCACATTTTTTAGAACCTATCATATATATGTAAAATATCAACAAGGAGACCAACAAAAAATAAGACTTCAAAAGTTACAAGAATATGTTGTACTCTCAATATTCAACTTACATGCCTAAACTTATTTACATAGTTCTAAGTTCTATAATACATATGACAGAACATGTGAAAATAACAATGTACATTTTGAGCTTACACACTGTGAACAGTGAGTGAGTAAAAGCGAGAAAAGTAGCCATTTCATAATTAATGTTATTCGGCGCTACGAACAGGCTATTAAACGTACTCATTCACTTAAATTTCCATCAAATATTACATTAGTGTAGTAGCGAAGCCCTGAGGTTCCCACTCTCCAGGATATAAACAAACTATAAATGTGCAAATTTCCAAGTACTTGGATCTGTGATCTATGTATGTGATGCATTGTATTTATATATTACATGCGTCATAAATCGGGAAACTTTATTTGGAATTATTCTGTACTCTATTTTAAAAGGGTTGGAAAAAGTTTTCCTACGTGTGACTTGTGAGTCTTCAGTCTTGTAACACATATATGTATGATGTATGTGTATGACACACTCAAACTATACTATGTTTTTCTTATAAAATGAAAATTCTTCAACAGTATTTTCAATAAGTAAAGAATTCAAAGTTATATTATTATTATTGTAAGTTCTAAAAACTGTTACATTTATGTACAAACAAAATGATTTTTTAAAAAAAATGTACACGTTCATACTCAAATGTAATAAAATATAGTAGCGATTATTTCATTACTTTCTACTTTCTATGCTACCTAGTTCCGAGTGCAGAGTACCGAGTACTTTTAATCTAGCATACTTTGTATTTTACGAGTCCTCGCTTAAAATTCTGTACGGGTTTAGATTCTACAAGAATCCACATAGTTATAAATGACATATCCATCGCAATTTACAAAATGTCTGCCTGTCTACAAAGTATTATGAATGGAGATGGAAAACAGAACCAGAGACCAGAGAGAGAGGGAGAGACGAAAAAGATAGAGACAAAGACAAAGAATGACTGACATTATGAAGCGTTCTGTGAAAATGTGGATGGAAGATTGTGTCACTATGTCAAGAAGGACGACTATGGTATAGTCAAACGTTGGAAATTTCAAATTCCAATTGTTTCAATTCTCCATAAAAGCCCAGAGACGGAAAACCACGAACGTCAAACTAATGGCTAAGAGTATTTAAGGAGTCCCATGTAGCTATTAAAATACCCTCGGAGCATTATATAAGTCAAAGTATACAAGACGGATATGCATGTGTACATTACCATAGTTCTAGAGTCTAGACTCCAGACGTAACAGCAAAAGTAGGAAGAAAACCGAAAACCTCTCTTTCTCTCTCTCTCTCTCTCTCGGATATTTCTCATTTCCTAAATTAAGATTCTCTCTGATTGAGATGAATCCTCACACTTAAAATTACTAGCTTTAATTAGCATTTCTTTCTCTTCATCTACTTTTCCTCAACTCTTAATACTTTTACATCTCCGCCAAGAGTTGAACATACACGTACCTATGCACATTGTACATATGTGTATACTGTATAATATTGTAGATGCACCTTAAAAGTGTATGCACGGTAAGATCTATCTATCTAGATTCTAGATACAAGATACAAGATACATTGATCCATGTATAACGTGAATTCGGAGATAATATAATGACTTTTATGCATGTGCGTCTCTGATGTTTGATGTGCATATCACCAGGAGCATGTATTTACTTTAATGGTGTGAAATGTACGTACATATTAGTCAATCTCGTATTCTATAGTCTTATCACTGTCGTACTCGCCTTTCTCTTGTTCACTTTTACTCCTCATATCTTCTAATGACCACAGTTCGCGTCAATCCCATGTACAAGCGTTAAAATCATCACAGACTAAAAATAACGAACCACAATTTGTAACTTTGTACTAAAACTCATTTGATGAGTTTTATGATGAGCTGAGATGAGATGAGATGTGATGTGATGTGATGAAAGGTTGTTACAACATTTCTAACCATCATTTGTTTTTATTTCCCTTTTATCATTTACACTGAATAATATTTCCATAAAGTTTCACTGCCTCATGATGTTTTTTTATGCCATACGGAATGAGTCACAAAAACTACGCTACGTATGTAAATTCTTCAAAGACATTTTCAATTAAACACAAAAAAAAATAATAAAAGAGGAGGAAAAAGTTTAGACGAATGTATTCTTAATAAACATATTGTTCCGGAATAGAAACTACATTTAGACACGTACTACAGTTTCTAATGGCTAATAAGGACATTAAAAAATTTCTTACCAAACCATGCCTGTTGCTCTCCTTGGACCTCGATAGCAAGTCCAAAATCCGCTAATTTTACTGCTGCGCCTTTAGCTTTTGATGCTAGCAAAAGGTTTTCAGGCTACAGAAATGAAAAATAAAATGACATGTTATAAACATTAATAAATTATTCTAATGGCAATTTATAGATTGCATTCAGAATTCAGGAGGTGTAAATATAAAAAAAAAATGAAACCAAGGAACATCAAAGGAAAACAAAATACAAAAAACTTTTCTTCTGACAAAGCATACCTTAAGATCCCTATGTACCACACCATTGGTGTGACAATGATTGACACTCTCAAGGATTTGTTGAATACAATGTGAAGCGTCTGCCTCGGAATAAAATTCACGGGCAACAATGTCTTCGAATAGCTCTCCGCCCGTTACACTACAAACATGAATAAATTCAGCATGAACATTTCATTTAGACATTGTGTCTCTAGATAATTGTTTCCCAACTTTCACACTCTAATGAGTATCGTTTCAAACATCCAGCTTTAAACTCATTTGAACAGTAAGTAACATTTTATATTATGATTTATGATAATATAATAAATAACATTTGTCAGGTATTATAAAAAAGCAAATTTTGAGAACTTACAGGTCAAAGACGAGATAATGGAAATTTTCCTCTTGAATACTGTCATGGAGTCGAACTGTATAAAATTTGAAGCACCAATGATTACATGCATGTTTATAGAATTCAGCGTAGATTTTGTATTGCAGAACAAGCTTTGATTACAAATCCAAAAAATTTAAATACAACTAAAAACCAAAAGAATAAAGACAAGCACCATGAATGAAGCAAAATGTTTTTATACAACATACATAAAGCGTTACTAGTGGTAAGTCAGAAAGTAGCCTACAAATATAGAAAGCGAATGGATTATGAAGCATGAAAAATCAAGATAAGGAGGAGAACATGATAAATCGACAAAGACGGAGAGTAAAATAGACAAATAAAACGTTTTAAAAGAGGAAAGATAAAAAGTTGGTAATAGATGAAAGAAGAAAAATTGTGACAGATAAAAGATAACCGAGAAAATGATGATAGATAGAAGATAGGAACCATTGAAAATAGTGATCATATGAAAGAAAAGCTTTGCAGTCAACTTCAGGACGAACAAAATCTACAACTTTAATGGCATATATATATATATATATATATATATATATTATATTTTATATCAAACTATCTGTCCTCTTCTTTCTCCATGTTATATGTTATGTAATCTTTATCTAATATTGTGAAAAGTATGGAATAGAGGAGATGAAAGATGTATAGATGTTCATGTTGAACATAGTATGGACTACTGGGCAGAAGGAAGAACGGGTTTAAACATGTTTTTTGATGCCTAATTTGGAGTTTGGTAGTTGTACACTGTACACTGTGGATTTTGTGCATGGAGAAAGAAGGGTTTGAGTTGTGACAGGAAGGTAAAAAGTTTTAAGCATAATGTTTTGAAAGGGATTAAAAATTCAATGATGGAGAGACGTCCATAGGATAGGGAGAGATGTACGAATGTAGAAAGCGGAGTGCTGCTTTTTCCTTCTATCTGCTATCTTCTGTCTTAACAATACAACGGGGAAAATGAGCATGCAATAACATATATACGAATACAGTACAGGAAAGCAAGGAAGGAAGCAAGCAAGTAAGTCAATAGTGTGCTCACATATATAAAATTCATAAAGATAGTAAAAAGCATTAGCTCTAGCTATTGAGATACCTGTGTGTATTATGTCAAGAGAACTACATTACATACATTTTTTATACATGCTTTTTCCTAAATGTACGTACATCGTACACTTCACTACGAGGAAAGAGATAGGAACACAGGGAGAACTCACTTTCGTTTGTATTTTTTTCAAAATAATAAACTATGCACTATGTGTACTTCTACCTATATGGAAATGGATGGAGATAAAAAAATGGCAAAAACTACTAGTGGATAATGTACAACACAAAACATACCAACAAAAACAATCCGGGAAACTATGCGGCTATCTTTCCTTCTTGGTGAAATCTTTTTACATTTTGTTCCTACTATATATTATATATATATATCTAGTGTGTACTCGTCTGTTTTTCTGTCTGTCCAACACTTGTCTGCATATTGCAAATATTATTACTATTAGTAGACAAAATAAATAAATGAAGTGTCTTCTTATCCTCAAAATTGTAACATATTTATTACATCTATTTCAAGTTCTTGCTTGACATCTTGTATATGCAAACAAGTAACGTCCACACAACCTTCTATTTACATGCATAAATATATATCCATCCTTTTGTTTTGTACACATTGAGAGTTCAAAAGACTCTTTGTGTTATTGATATCTATATATATATATATGCAAATTGTCATGCATCTATTATGAAAGGTCAAGACATAACATAACACAGCATAATGCGTGTATATAAATATATACCGAGTCTTTTTCTTTTTGGAGTTTAAGTACAACATAAAAAATGTGCCCTTAAAGGCCACGCACAAGTGAATGCCTTTTAGAATTTACATGTTACATGATATACTTTAGGTTAGAAATGGGAAAGGAACCTCTGAACCAAACTCCTCCTCATGGGTGCACTTCATTTTTGAACCTGGAATCTTTCCTTTTCTAATAGAAATTGGAAAACAGACCAGACCAGACCGACAGTAAAACAAAGAGAACGAAAGCAAGCAAGAAATAGACGTACCGGCGCTACTTTAAAGCAATCGCACGATGACTTTGCATATCCGCAACTACACATGCATGCGAATATATAAATTTTTTAGCATTATCCTTTTTATACAAAGCAGATATATCATTATAGAAGTTTATATAATGTGTGTACCAATGTTAGGATGCTGCGACAACTTCCGACAAATCCTCGCCTCTCTCTCCAACTTTTGAAAGTCTGCAAATAAAATAGACCTGCGCATGATTTCAACCGCATTGAACGATCAATATCTGTTCTCTCTCTCTTTCTCTGTCTCTCTCTCTCTCAGTATGTTTCTTTCTTTCTTACTCGACTCTTGAAAAGCTCACCCGGTTACTATGGACACACCGAGAAAAACCAGCCCATTTCTAGAGAACAGGAGCGATGCTCTAACTGCTCTGCTGTAAAGAATCGAGAGTAAGAGTAAGAGTAAGAATAAGAGAGAGAGAGAGAGACAGAGAAAGAGAGAGAGAAAGAGAAACGGAAAAAAGAAAGAACGAGACAAATGAAATATACGAAAACGAGCATGATGCGAGAGATAGAATGAAGTCTTATGACTGGAACCACGAGTACGCACACACACACATACACATATTTCATACTACGAGGGTGGCACTAAAGTTTCTGCCGTTATACACTTGTACAATTATATTTATGAATTTTACACAGTACTATCAAAACATATATACTGATGATCATCCAACGCTTGTAGAAAAGCAGAAGAATATCTCATATTCAAAGGTTTGAATTAAAGGTCATTTTGATCACTTGGAATTTGGAATCTTATTTTTTATAAATCCATTGGTTAGTTTCATACTGAAAAATTTAGTGATTGAGATTCTCTTCGGGACTTTGTTCAGTTGATCTTTAGTTTGGTATTCCATTCACAGAGCTGATAAAACGTTGTAAATTCCGATTTTTGTACACTGCACAATTTTTTTCCACTTCAAGAAATAAAGTTTCAAATAGTTTCATAGAATCACAAAATTCATCCAAAAATTTACTTGGAGTAATAAAAAAATAACTGATCATTCAAACCACGCAATCAACTGTAACAAGTGCACTTTAACATGAACCTTTTCCGGATTTTCGATAGCACACATCACACACCTTGTTTTTTTCACACAACATTTTCGCATGACAATCTGTATATTGGTGACATTATTCCATAGTGTATCCGATGGGCATTATTGTGTAGTCTTTTGGTAAAATTATACAAAGATAGAAACTTTCTCCCAATGTCGCCGTGTGTATTTATCCATGTAATATATAGGTAATACGATTGCTTCTATGCAGTACTCGTGAATGGCGAGAAAGAGAGAGAGAGAGAGAGAAGATATTACACGGAGTTGGAGCCACAGAGTAATGCCTATTGATCTTCTCCCCTTTTCAACAGGTCCTTTGCATGGTGGATCAGATATTCAATTTTAAGCTCCCAAAACAGAAATTTAATTTCACTCATCACCATCGCCCAGTAGAAATACAATAATAATACAAGAAAATAAGAACCCTCAAAAAATCAATCTTAAATTTTTAATTAACTTCTGTCCAATATCTCTCGCATCTTGCCAATTAAACATGTGGTAAATCAATAACAAGAATAATATAATAAAATAATTCTGAAAATCCAGCTTAATTGCCGTGATCAAGGCAAAATAAATTCATTTCATAGTAATTACTTACAAGTCTCATAGTATGAAGTGTACCTTTTTCCTTATCTGTGCCTTATATGTGCAGCATAAAATGACAAATGTCTAAATTTCCTCATACAAGTACAAAAAATGTTTTCTCAAAAGAATTCTTAAAAAAAACATAATTATAAAAAGTCTACTATATGAAAATTCATGGCTAATTACTGACTTTCACAAATAAATAAATAAATAAATAAATAAAAATAAACAACTAAATAAAATGCCTAAAGTAGTATGCTACTTTTTGAGCTTTATTAACACTAAACTAAGAATCCTATCTGTTCCTTGCATAATATTATATTGATTTGAAACTTGGAGTAAGCCATATTTTGGTTAAAGAAGACGAAACACGTGAAACTTGATAAATACAAGCTAAAGATCTAAAAATAATATTATCTTTGCACATTCTTTTTTTTTGCTTAAAAACACCCTATATTATTATTAAAACGCATGTCAAATTCAGCGTATAGGAAATAGGTATACAGGTTAAAAATAGTACTATGTACATATTTTATGACGTAAAATAAAAGATGTTCCGTGTTTAACGCATGGAAATGTTACTATTGTTCTAACTCCTATGTCCCATGTAATAACAAATCACAGTAAAAAAAAAGGCTTTTCTCAGCTATTACCTTATAACTTATTAACTTATAACTGTCAAGAAATACTACTATAATAATAAATTAATATTAAATTTTCTCCTGAATAAAATATTTATAACAAGTTTTGTATTTCTTACAGTTAAATGTGAACATTTAAATATTTTAATTGTATTTGTAGAAAAAAAAGAAGTTCAAAATCAAAACTTACCCCTGGTGGACAATTTTTTTGTATTAATTATTTTAGCTGCGAATTCTAATCCCGTCGATTTCTGAACGCATCGACGAACGATTGAAAAAGCGCCCCTACAGACACATAACACAGAATTTTAATTAGTGGCACTCATCACATCACATTTACATATTTATATGTACAGCTGTACATCACTTGCATATCCATTCAGAAAACTTCTTTTTGCGCTTTTTTTTCCTTTCCTTTGTGCTCGTTTTCAAAGGTTACACATTTTTCAAATCAAGGAAACTTTTCATGATATAGGGGTAGCAATAATTTTTGTACGGAAATTAAAGAAACAGAACACAAAACAGCACAAAACGAATTTCGTCACAATAATCGTCATCATGAACGGTGACATGACCACGAGACAGACGTTTTATTAATTAAATTATATCGACTGTATATAAAAAGTAATAAAGTTTCACATTCATCTTTTATGTATAAAGGCATTTATTTTCTGTGGTAGCGATATGAATAAAACAAAAGAAGTCATTTCAAAAACTTCATTTTCGGATGAAAATTGGAATGAAAAAACTCTTGCCATTATATAAACAAATATAACAGAAAACAGAGATTAAGCAATATACGTATAAATCAAATTTGGGGGTTGAACAGGATTCATTTTTTGCTTCCATATCCCAAATAATTATCCATGTTACATCATAGTATATTTTGTATTCACCAAAGTTGTTGCAATCGCAAAAACTAAACCACGGATAAATAATCGCAAAACCTACTACTTCACGTTACGCCCACGAGATTTCGAATTTGATTGTTAAGGATCGCTTTAGTAAAATGTTTTGTCAACATATTCAATATATATATAAGCTTTCATTTCAATTTAAATATTAATATCAATGATTTTGACAAATTAAAAAAAGTCAAACAGAGGCATTCAATATTTTTCTTCTTCGTTAGCCTGACTCTGTAAAAAATTAATAAAATTCAAAGTCATACTACACACAATAGAAATCCGATCAAAATCTTGGTATAAAATACAAAAAATTATTATTTAGTATTGTTTTAAATCTAAAAACAGTCAGTATAACTATATCAATGATGAAGGAATTTGCTCAAGATTTACAATTCTTCAAATTTTATTAATTTGATTTCATACCAAGTGAAATGACCATTTTATGAAATTTAAACGATAAATAATTGCATGTGCGTATTTTAATCCATATTTTAGACATTTTAGAACATGTACAATGTACATGTGTTAAAACTATTTTTTAACTTTTTTACATCAATATTTGCCCGCGGTCTAGTCAAATTCATGGAGTAACAACTCTAGTTGTACATATTATAAAAAAATAAATATCACATGACGATATCACCATGGTTTCATTTTTTTAATCAACATTATTTTAAGATCACACTTACTTTCCAAGTTCTTCTTTTAACTCATAGTTGTCGGAGAATCTCGTAGAGGCATTAACTGCCATGGTTATACTTTATATTTATGCTAGTGTGGATGGGGGTACACACTCACACACTCACACACAGTCTGTGTCAATTACAATTGTCCCGGTGATTCTTCCGTTATTCCTTCCAATCTTTGCTTGTAGTTTTATAACTTCCAGCACTTCGGAACACTATATATTTTGAAATAAAAAAAAGTTATTACTTTTCTTAAATCTTGAATTTCAAGTTTTCATAAAGATAACCCGATAATTTTTTCTATTATCTACCGTAAAAGACACCAAAAACAACAACAAAATGGTGGAGAGAGAACACAATGTGTAATAGAAAGAGTATAAGAGAGAGCGAGAGAAAACCACTGTGCTCTCTCCAGTCGAGTCCGGAGTCACTCGATATATAACTTGGCTCCTCTGTCTCCTCTCTTGCTCAAGTTCACTGAATTGGTGTTCGAGTTGGAGTTCTAGTTAAAAGTTTTATACTAGAACTGGCAGTAGTCGTCGTCGTAGTACCAGTGGCAGTAGTATAGGTAACGTATAAAACTCGGAGTGCAGAACCCTTTAACTACATAACTATATTCTATTCAATACATAAATAGATACATAAACGTATGTACACTGTACACTGGACTCTATAGACTTACATAGCATGTACATATGCACATACTTGAAAAAATTTCTCCTTTCTATTCTCTCCTTTATGCCTAACGATTATACTACAGAATATTTGTAATGTGTATCATGATATTAGAAATAATAATAATAATAATAATAACAAGAAGAATGATAATAATATAGTTACATACAAGTTAAGGTTTTCTATCTATCTATCTAGAATAGTTATACAAATAAAGAAGAAGGAAACGAAGGGGAAAAGATAGAGAGAGACGTTCTCTCCAGGATATATACGTAGGTGGGTATATATAATATAATTTTGAGATTCGCATACTTTAGGTATTATAATATGCAATATGCACATCTTGTACCGTGTGGGTTGTGGATGTACTACATATGTGCATTGTGCATATTATATATGTGTGTACATTCCAATTTCTACAAGTTCCTCGGTTTTTGTCGTATGTTGGAGTGTGTATATAATACCCGGGGAAGCGGAATCATGCGCGTAGGAATTGACTAAAGACAACTACAACTAGACGAACACCGTTCTTCCAATACTACTACTACCATCATCATCATCATCATCATCACCGTACAAATATATATATGTATATATATATATATATATCTTTTAGTACTTGACATCTGTGTGTATATTCGGGTATAATGTGTATATGTAATATGTATATATGCATAAATTTGTCTTTCACACTCTTCTTTTTCAGGTTCTTCTTCTTTGCCTACCTCTACGTATAATACTTTTCTCCTTTACTATTATATGTATATACATGTCTATAATAAAATATAATGCATACGGCTATTCTCTCTATTCCGTCGGGTTCCTTGTATACGTTCTTTCATGTCTATAATATTATTAAGTATTAGTTGACTGAATACTGAATCTAACTCAACTTGTTCAATGCTCCGGTTTCGCATACCAAATATATACAGAAAGACAAATGTAGATACGTTTATATCTATATATATATGTACAAACATGTACCTATACGCACGGTAAATTTCTGTGCTACTCTCCCAATGGTACTACTTTTATTCGCTCTGCTTTCTATCTCTATGTGTAGTACTTCTGTGACTACTACCACTTTTTCTTCCACAAGCAACCCTCCTACTATGTTTTAATGTGTGTACACTGTACACTAATACATTATACCGATATTCTGGGTTTGCAGAATTCAAAAACTTGTTATATTATACTTTTTGTTGTTCAGTTTTCGTTTAGTTTTTGCTTAGGATTTCTTTACTTTGTATGATGATGAGGAGGAGGAGGTGCAAGCGAAGAAAGACGACGTCTTTTTTCTTCTTGTTCACTCAGGACGATCACTATTTCCTATTAATGTATTGCTGTTACAAATACCACTTCTAAAATCCCAAGTTTTTCCTGAAAAACTACAATGAGGATGACTGACTAGCTGAATGAGTCTATCAATATTTCCTTGTCGTTTCTATATTAAATTCCAGTGGGAAAGTTTTAGTTTTTTATCATGATCATGTTGTTGTCGTTGATGATGATGACGCTTTCATCTATAAAATAGTCATAGTAATAGCAATCGCAAAAAGGCAATGTAATGTAATTTTTTTTACTCTTTCTTTCGCCTCCATCTCATCCTTCTCCTCCTGCTGTCTCAATCTCTTAACAAAATACATTATGTATACTTTGAATGTATGTATAAAAGTTTTTGCTTATTATTATTATTATTGTATTTACTGTTATAGTGTCTACCTACACAAACACGTAATACACACACAAAACCCACTAACAAACATCAGTTACACACTTTTGAGAGAATAATGATAATAATATAATATAAGAATAAGTTTTGTACATAATTCATAGTCAAAACCAAGTTACATTGAACTAAGCTAAGCTAAGCTAGAAGCAAAGCTAAAACGAACCAACTTTCTTGTTGGTAGATACATACATACATACATAATGTAATGTAAACGATATTGTCTATTCTTCTCGTTTCCTTTTTGGTCGTTTATACTCTTTACATCCTCTTTGTCTTCTTCGGGTTTTTATACTCTAGGTATTTTATTTTCTCGGTAACTCTCCTGTTCCCTTGTTCTATTCCAACCTTGATTCAAAGTTACAGTTTATCTATTCATCTATTTATCATTCTGTACGCATTTATCTGCATCTTCATACCTGAATTGAATTTAGTACTGTACTTTCAGAAATATTGTTCTAATATTTTAATGTAACTACATATTTACATATTAGGCTTGTCTATCGTTAGTTGAAAAAGCAGTTCACTTTATCTTATCAATGACCTCGACTCGAGTTCATTGGCAACACTAGAGATACAAATTTGACGACAAAAAATGATCGTAAACTACACGATTGTATTATTATCATAAATAAATAAAAAGGATATTTAATCAATTGTTATAATGCCTAACAGAAACAACAAACGACAAAACTTATACCGGATGAACTTATCATGTATATGTATTAAATAGAATTCAGTCAAATGGCAATAAGTCGAACATTCCACATTCAAAAACATGTTGAGACCTATTTGAAAATGCAAGCGTTCTTTCAAATATTATGCTAAAGACTTTTAAAATATATTTAGAATGTCTTTTTTTCCGGGTATTTTTCGTTTACATTCATCTAAAAGCCACCGACAAAATCAGCGTACATATGCAAATAAGGGCACCAAGTACAGACCGTAATTGATACTTATTTTGTATGCTGATGTATATTTTTCAAGAATATATACAATATACACACACAACTCCACAATAATTACGATGTATATATTATGTATGTTGTATAATATAATATTGTAGCATTAAGATGTACAATATTATGATTCATAAGTTTGTCATGTTTATAGATTCGTTTTAAATTATTTTAAGTAGAGCAATTACCTTTCATCTCCAGTTTACTATTGATGTCGTATCTCCTTCTCTCTCTCTCTCTCTTTGCTGAGTATGAAAAATTACTACAGAGCAATGACTAATAAAGTTGAGAACGATTGCGAGAAACAAGGACAAGATTAACTATGACTAACTTGACTCTTGTTGTTATATGACACGGTTGAATTACTTATGTATGTACATATAGATAGGCGAGTCTCTAGTTATTAATTAGTTGAACGATGTTTTTGCATTTGCTTATTTGCATTAAATTAAAATATATATAAGTATATATATTAAACAGAATATTATGTGTCAATTATTTTGTTCTGATTAGCAAGAAAACAGCACCACAAGTCAAAGAGTTTATAAACTTTTTACTTAATACTTTGTTGTCAAAAAATAACAATAAAATCTAAAACAATGTACTCCAGCGTCAAAATAATACAACTTTAGTCTTTCTTACAACAACAATTAAAACATCTGGCACAATAGATATAGATATCAATGTCTTTAAAATATTAACAATAATTGCATTAAGATACAAGGTACAAAAAAAACTATTTGTTTTTGTTCATTGTTTGCTAATGATTGTCTATACAATCTATAGTTTAAAAAATATAACGTAGTGTAAATAACACGTAAAACTTAAGCACGAAGAAGCCGATTTGAAGCGATGTTTACAGTTTTTACAGTTGATAGACTTAAGTGGAATAGAATATTTATACTACTATGCACTAAATGAATATTTGTTGACACCCAATTAGCATCAACAACAAAATATCGTACTTTGGTCAGGTACTTGAAATAAATTATTGGAGAACTGCACTTGAGTTGTATATATATAGTTGCTTTGTATTATCAAAAATTAATTATGAATTGCAATTTAGCACACAGTTCTATACAATTTCTGCACAACAACTGAAGATGATGTCCTTCGGTCTTCCTTTTTTCAGCACTAATGATTTCTTTTGCATGACCAGTAATAGAAGATGTTGAAAAACTAGGAAACTAGATTTTTCCCTAAAAAATGACAGTCAACTGATATCAATTGTATATTATATAATAAGTATAGTTCAATAATTACACTCGTTTAATTCTGCTCACGATCAAAGTGCAAAATTGAGCATGCTATTTTATACATGTGTGTACATATTATGCTTTGTAAAATTCCGCGAGTTTCAAGGAAGGCTCTAACTTGCATTTTTTATTGACTTAACGATTTTTATAGTGCTTTTTGGGGACTGTTCACATATTACGTTATCAAAAAAATCGGAAATTTTTGGACCCCTCCCTCCCCTCTAATACATTATGTAATGCATAATGATAATAATGGTAAAGATAGGAGGCTCAAAAACCCACCCCTCCCCCCTTTTGATAACGTAATATGTGAATGGTCCCTTGTGAACTTTGGCCATATAAAACGGTCCGTTTTTTTGTCCAAATCAGCATCTCCAAATATTGACACTTCATTTCTAAATTTTTCGTATTCTTTTATCATTTTGGATTTCTGTTCTTGTATTCTCAATGCTGTATTATTTTCTTAGTTCACATGTTTCCTGTTCTCTTCTTTCTTCTTTCATTTGTCCTTTCAATTTTTCATGGACAAAATATTGTCGAATGTATTTTTTTCCCCATTTCCTTTTCCCTACATGTTTACCAGTTTACTCCTAAAAGCTGAGTTTAGAAATCCTTCATTTTCTCTCATGTTTAAATACACTTTTTTTATACAGATAAAATCCACAGTGTAAATCCATAAATACAAATAACATTGGAAATTTGGCTCTGCACTCTATATTCTGTACTCTATATTCTATTGTATAGTTTTGTTCTTGTTGTTTAAAGAATATAGCTTCATAATTATTTTTAGCAAATTTTTTAAACTAATGCAAATTGAAGATTAGAGAAGATCTTATAATGTACAATGCAATGTACAAAAACTAGCAGATATGATAATGACACTTAATCTCACAATAATTACTGTGTATTTAGTTCCTTTAATTTAATTTTTTTCACAAGAGTTATTATATGTACAACAGAAGGGGTATCATGAAATATCCTATTCAAATATTTAAACTAGATATAGAGCTCAATACTCAATGTATAATATTTATAAACTTTGCACGTAAATGAACTTCTCGTGGATATAATAGGCAATTTTATTTACACTGTAATGATGTGAGGTGATTGTAGCTATATTGTATGTAAATATCATAAACACATTGATAATTGTATTTGTGGTTTTGGTTAGCATAATTAATAGAATTCAACAGTTCTATCGGTGAGCTCGAATGTCTGTTATGTGTACATTGCACCTGAACCTGAACCTGAACAAGACACAGAATATGTACATTATGAATGTATAGGCAGTATTTTAGACACTTGTGAACGTAACCTTATGACACTCTAATAATATGTTCATTATATCTACTTATGTATAATGCATGTAAACTATGTATAGGCAGTTAAAAAGTACTGAAAATCATGTCCAAATTGGCTTCTATTGCCATTTTACATACATGTGCGTATTTATGAAACCGTACGAAAGGAAAATTCATTTGAAGCTAAGCTCAAAAAGATCAAGAAAAAGGCTTCTGTTTAAGTATACTTGATACATGTAGCAAATGCAGACATAACATGCATTTCACGTGAATGCATCTAGATGCTTCTTTTATGTAGGTATATTATACGGAAATAGGTGTACAATATACATAAGCATAGAGTATAGAGTAAGAAAAGTTATAGGACAAAATCCGTAAATATTACTTACTGTAGACTTATTCTTTTACACACGATCCCTGATATTCACTAGTAAGAATTTATGACGATCAGGGGACACCTGTTACTTACGACTACTTTTTCGAGAGGATCTTTCTTCCTCTGAATCATCTCATGTCTCACTTTCTCCATTTCTCCATATAAAGAGTGCATACTGCATACAGCTACTTCTAGCAAAGTTCCAGTTTCCAGCCTTCCCAACAACAAGTATGGCTTATGAGAAGCACAATGTTATTACGCTTTATACATATGGAATACGGAATATGTATACATCTTGAAGTATGTGTTAAAAACTTGCAATAAAATGCCATTTTAGTAGTCATTTTTGTTCTTAAATAAAAAATATTTTACTTTGCTTTTGAAACAATCTCTTCATATTTTGAGGTGACCACTTTTTTTTTATTCAAATAAAACTACATTTAGTAGCTCACATTTTACAACAACATGTACACACGTAACACACACACACATACCTACAATCATTATTTTGCATGCATAGCGAACAAAAATGTTTTCAGTAAGAAATCATAATAATATTAAATTAAAATGTTGTAATTTTACAGTCATAACATTATATAATATTATGATATATTATACTATATGTATTACGTAATAATGATAATGAGTATTTATTCAAAATTTGCGTATAACTTATAACCTATTACAATAAAGTGATGGCTATATATGTACATCATTTAAAGAAGAGAGCAAATATTTCAGTGAACATCAAAACATACCTTCAACACAAAATATTACCATTACTTTACCATTACCGTTATAAAAAACAACAATTAACACGATAAAGACACAATAACAATCATTAATTATTTATTTATTTATTTATTTGGGTTACATAATTTTATGTACACTTATTTTGATTATTAATAATAATTTAACAAAAGATTGAGTTGGACCATAATAATTTGGCTTTCTAGTTTTTCTCAAAAATAAATTATTGCGTCACGTAATGTCTATAATGACAAGCTCGTCAATGATCAATGGTATTACTCGTTACTAATATTTATTTACCTTTATTTTCACTAGTACATTATGTGCTATTTCTAATTTACTTCAATTTATGTATTTAACTAGAAGATCCAGCCATTATTACACGATTCATGTAAAATAACAAAAATTAAACAAAACATTCATGTAAATTGAATAAATAAATTCCTACGGTACTTCCATGAAATAATACCTGTAAACACGTACTTACATGCATATATATATGAACATGCTGTATAGTTAAATTATTAATTATTAGCGTATATACGTGCCATTTAATATAGATCTACATTTTATGTACTTATATACTTTCAGTACGCATTTCCGTCCATATAATAGAACTATCTATGACATAACAGTATTCTCAAAAATACCTCTTCACTATTATTATAGTCTTTTTCATTTGATTTTAAAATGAGAGCGAACTTCTAGCCAGAGGTGGCAATAATATTTTGGCTATTGTTCCAAAATTAATAAATCACATGATACGTGCATGTTATAATAATCGATACGTATCACTTACAAACATATTTTATTTAACTATACTAAACATTATATATTAACAGAAATACATTAAACAAAGTTTCCAAGTATCAAGTACGTGATAACTGGTCGTATCTGTATAATATATGATACATTATTAATTATTATAGAATCGTCAATCCTGGGTAGAAAGTGAACTTCGTTCGTATTTCGATACTATATATTTATGTATATATATATACATCTATACTGTATACATATACCTAATAATCGATTATGTGTACACTAAAACTGGAGAATGGGACATAACAGATTTGGGTTCGGATTTCACCGTTCATAGTAATTATCATAATTTTTGGCTAAAGTGTGGAGAAGGTCAAATATTTCTTTAATTTCCCAATACACTCGGGTTTCTTTTTTCCGTTCACATACCTATTCTAACTAAAAAAGTACACAAAACAATAAGCAGCTTGATGCATAATATACTTAATTACTATTGACTATCTAAAAACAAAAGAACACATGTACAATTTACATGAAAGTAGTAACATTTTTTTGGGATTTGTTGTATTTTAAAATTAGTTGCTAGTTGATGTTAAGTCTTAAGAGTACGGACGCATACAATATATTATATACATAGGTAATTATTGATTGAATAAATATTCTCCAGATTCAGAGTATATATATATATATCTACATAATACTACTGCAAACAGAGTAGTTTTTTTTGTCATGAATGTATGAATGTACGAAGATATTTATTCAGTATACGTTGTACGTTATAGGCAACTTATAGGGGACACTGATAAAATGTTTGTATAATAATTTCAAAGGTCTTAAATGTATTATAAGTATAGATCAACTATCATCAACTTTGACATGAATTTCTATGGAAACTTGTAGACAACTTAGTTAATACATATGAGAAACAACGTGTATAGTGTATATAAATGCATTAATGCATGGAGGATGTAGAATGTTACCGCTGATGAAGAAAAAGAAAGAATAATGGTTACTCAAAATCCCTCGTGTACTGTACCTTACGATACTTAGGTATATAATATGTTTGTTGTTCTATATATAAGTGTGGTATTCTTCTTCTAGGCATAATAGTATACTAATGTGTAGTTATAATTACACATTTCGTTTGGATGCAAAATTATCCTTTCTGAAACCCGAATCAAGACCATGTAGAAGACAGAGGGGCTGTTTTTGCATAAATCCTACAATCTACTCTGAAGCTACTCTGAAGCTGAGGTGCAAAAGAGAGAAGAAGGAGAACCCTGGATTTTTCACAAGAAAGAGCTTGGAGCCTGGGAATAGATGAAAGACGAGAGAGATGAGATGAGAAGGTAGAGACAAAGAAGATGTAGAGGAAGAGGAAGAAGATGGTGGAAAGGAGGCTTTATTCATTATTAATTTTTAATCAGTCCATTTTGTTTATTAATTGCGCCGGAATGGCTTCTATAGACTGCCATAAAGCCTTTCGATGTCACTGTATCATCGGACTTGAATTTTACAATGAGAGACCCTTCCTCCGAACGGAAGGGCGGTGGGAGTTTGTTTCCACAGAAACGACCAAGAGATGTTGAGCTGGATACATCACCATCACCATTAAAAACCTATTCATACACAAACAAACAAAATGTTTAAAATCAATCTAGATTTAGAATTTCAAGGTTTTAGAATTGAGTTGCCTGGCAGAAAAATCCCTAATCTCATGTTGCCATGACATGACATTTTTCTGGGATTTTGCTGCAAAGCAATTCAATTATCACAATAATGCAAAAAAAACGACAAACAAAGCATAACTTTCACGGGTGGGTAGTACTTCATACTTGTTTGTTTGTTGTAAGTCTTATCCAAAATAAGTTCAACACATACAAACTGATAGGTTTCAGCTAGACAAACTAGTCTACTTTTTCATGGTAGTACCACCATCCCGTTTCGCCTACTGTACTGTACTCTGTTGCGCTGTGCACTAGGGACGTTAGACCTATAAATTCTACGTTTTCCATTCTCCTTCAAGCTTTCACATTTGATTCCATCACTTAAGATTTTCAAATAGCCTTTCTCATTTCATTGTCCATTATATTCACTGACAGCAGCTTTTTCCCTCCCAGCACAGCAGCAGCAGAATCCACAGTTTTCCAATTTTGTATTCAGTGTGTTTGTAGCTATAACAACCAGTATTAAAAGAACTGGGCGAAACTAAAATGGAAACTGCTGGAACGAGAACGGGGACTGCTGCTGTCTGCCGTTACTGATGCTGGTACTGGCACTGGTTAAGAATTGGAACTATAAAGTTGAATCTTTGAATTTTGTATTCTAGATTTGAAACTATATATATACTACGTATTTACGAGCATGGTACATGAATTTCATGCAAATTCCCGTTCAGGAATAAACAGTTTCTCCGCAAAAGTAGAGGCAGCAACACAAATCAGAATTAGAATCAGAGAACAACGACCATTGTAAATGTGTACTATTTTCTGAGGGTTGCCAGAATATTCTTTACCCTGGAAACTGGATACTGGATGTTGGGTGCTGTACATTGTACACAGTACACATTATGCATATACATTATACAGATTCTGTATTCTTACAATTCTAACAAAAATGGCAGACTCACAAACCCACTGCCGAAGCCCATCCTTTTAAAACAAACTCTTCGTTACTGAAAAACTAAAGAGTACGTCCCATGAAAATGTTTGATTATTTAAATTATAGTGAAGTTTGACTGTCTCGATTACATACATACATACATACAATACGCGATACATGGATGAGGAAGAGACACCATTACACACCAGTAAAACGTATACAATATACAATGCAGTGGAACATATAATATAATATTGTATGTGTGCATGGGATTCGAGATTCGAGGATATAGAATCACAAGAATTCACATTTCACATTTAAAATACCCCCTGTGTTTGCTTCCTTTTCACTCGCTGGAAAAGTTCTATGTGCAACAGAAATGGAAACAAACATGACATAAAATATAATTTACTATGTTATGTGTAATGTGAGGGATAAAAAGTAAAAAGCAATCTACTGTGACCGACCATAGTCCACATAGTTATGTACATTTAGAAATAATGTGTACACTGTACAGTAAACAGTAAACAGCTAGTGTTTTTACAATGTACACTGTACATATAGAGGTGGAAAAGCACTTGGGAAAACATTAGGCATGTTCATGTAATAAGTATAAAATTGTCATGACGTGCATTCTTTCTCCCATTATATTTATGATGTCCCATGTAACGCTGTACACTGTACATTGTACATGGAGTCTACTTCTGTATTACAGTCTTTGTCGTTTCTCAGTAGACCATATTTATATTTATTACGTGTTTCTATCTGAAGCATATAGCCTACAGTCTACAGTCTACATTCTAAATTCTAATGATAAAGTTTTATTCACCCATATCCCATATTGTATAGTATGGTTTAAAAGTATACACAATGTACAGCAGTAAAATGAATGTGTAATCTATTGACTTGACACGTTCAATTTCAGTTGTACAATATGCCACCATGCTATAATACGAGACAGATGATGACATACAGAATACAGACTACAGATCAAAAGCATATGTACAATCTACACAGTGCACAGTACATATAAACTTACAGTGATACAATGATTTGTACTGCATCAAATCCCCATACAACATTCACATCCCATTTTTTTGATGCCACTAACATACAGTTTGCATTTTTCACTATAAATATGCATTCCTGTATCTAGTTTCTACTGGAAACTTTCTAGTGCATAAAGATTCATAAAGTAGTCCATAAAAATATACACTATCCAATATAGACTATAGACTATAGAGGAGCTCAAGGATGCAGAATTCTAAATTCTAGCCAAACAAAAACTGCCAGCTTCCAGCTTGGTCATTGGTCAACTGATCATCTTTTTTAAGCATGACCACTGGTCATTGGTAACCCTTTCCATGCTCTTCTACAAAAATTATTTTTCTCGAAACTAGAAACGGACAAACTAAAGTTTTAGTCCTTGCAGAGAGCCATCTGTAAATGTACATATTCTTTGCTATTTGCTATTTGGTATCAAATGCTCAAGCAACTTCTGCTACTTTACATATTGCGAAATAGCTCAGCTGTTTTTCATTTACGTTCTTACGTCAAACACAGTCATCTTCTGATTAAGTTAAACAACATAATATAATATGTATCTATACAAGGGATCAGGTGGCCTAAAAATTAGAATACAAAATACAAGTAAACACATGGAGTTTATATTGTAGCCAGTTTTTACTCCTCAAGGAAAGTCATCTGGAATTTCAAAAGGTAGCGAAAAAAACAACTGTTTCATGCGATCAGGATCTATCTTTGTATAATATCAATGTTTATTAAACCTTAGATTATTCATCTGCATAATATATACCCATAATTATTTCGGTATTAGAAATAATGAGTGAAAGAAAGAAAGAAAGAAAGTATGAGATTTAGTATAGCTAACTCGGGCTTTTACTAGGATATCACTTCAATTCGCTCTCATTATTTATAAGATTTCCCTTCCTATATAATTTGCATAGCATGTACAATAGTAATAAAAAGTACACAAATAATCATGTTGCAGCCTTCTTTCCTTATATTTGTCCAGGCTTGCAACTACATAAAATGTGAATTAAGTATGACATTATTGTCGTTATTATCATCATCAGATAATCTCCATACTCTTTTTTGGCACACAGAGTGTTTTCTGTTATGAACACATTGTACTACAGTTACATTGGACGTTGGACTCGGAGAGCGTCTCAACTTTCCAAATGTTTGAATTCATAATTAAAACGGTTAGATTACAGACTGATTATTTCTAACATGGAAATTCTCTCTGTAGACTTTTCCCAAAGAAAAGTTGTCTTAATTCTTATTAGCAATAGTGTAAGGTGTAAGGAGCAGATATGGATAATAAAAAAGTAAAACAACAGCAATTCTATGAGCTCTAGTAAATAATTCTTTTCATGGTTATTGTGTTTCATTGAAAAAATGACGTGTAATTTGCTGCTGTTTTTAACTGTGCATGATTTTTCCATATTCATCATTTTGTAAATATTCCGTATTTGATTTCTAAAAGACTTGTAGACAGTTGGTCTAAATGATTTAGATGTGCAAGGTAATAATTATAATTAAATTACAAGAAAAACAAACTTACTTCAACAAAGTCAAAGGCACAGTCATTCTCATCTTCAATCTCAAAGGTGACGAATGTCAACTCAATCGGGATATCATCTTCACCTTCAATTACCCACTCGCAGTCTTCCCCATCGGCATAAACTACATCACCGTAGCCCGCATGAGAGTAGACGTAGGAATCCGTGTCCGTAGCAAATAATAGTCCTCCACAAACTGTAATCAACAAATAATTACGAAATAGTCATCTACCACATAATACAAACCACATACTACAAACTACAAAGGCGCATGATGAAATACAAACATTGGATCGCATTACATATTACAAGCAAAAACCCAATGACTCCTTGTCATTTTCATCCTGGAAAATCGTTGGAGAGGGAGGCAATTCAAATCCATTTTCTGTTTAAATTGTTTGTTATTTTCATGCAAATCATTATGTATCTAGTATCTAGTATCCAGTATCCAGAAACCAGAACAAAAAGAAGAACCAAAAAGGAAAAACCCAGGAGCAAGTGCAAGTAAAAGACGAAGAGGATAAAACCTAACAATATTTGTTGGATGTTGGATGTATAAATATGACTTTTGTGTAGTATCAAGCATCTATTTAGCATCGAGCATCGAGTGCATGTGTTTGTGAGATGGTCCGTAAAATATCCAACACACTCTATCCTAAATAATAGGATGTAAATAACTTGTACCTCGAGGGGCAACGTGTGTGGAGAAAGCGCAGACGTTATCATATTCTATACAACGTTTAGCTTGGTTTACTTTAGTTTAGATTAGCTCAGCATAGCCCACACTGAAAACTGAACGCTGAACACGGAACAAGGAACAGTTTACAGTTTACACAGTACATACATTGTACAAAGCACAAAGCACAAAACGTATACATTATATCTACAGTCTAGGGTCTAGAGTACCAAGCAAAAGTGGGTGGTCGTATTCCGTATTCGAGATTGGAGCATACATGAAGTTAAGAGTAAATTACATTTAGCCTAGATCTACATCTAGTCGGGATTTTGTATCGGCTGGATTTTTGATCTCTTCTTCCCTTTCTCTTTCTCCATCTCCCTGTCGTTCTTTCCACTGGATCTTTTGATACTGATTTCCCTTCTTTAAACTCATCGTCAAGAGTCGAGAGAAAAGCGTATGCAGGGATTGAAAAGTGAAAAGGTCTTATTGTGAATATGTACACAAACTGACTCACTACTGACTACTGTGTTTACAGATTACTCCTACTTCTACCATCTACTATCTACGTCTACACTAGAAGTTCCATAGACTTTGCTGTTCTCTAGTTTTCTAGTTTTCCTACTTCCTATCCCGTACTATACCTATATCATATATCGGTACTTTCTCCTGTTTTTTGTTTTATTTTTCCAGTTACAAATTTTCATTTCCTTAGGTGAAATACTGAAATATCGGATAAAATGAGGATTTGTATACATGACTACATATGGACAGATTTGTTTCCTACATTTTATACTCTACATGTATATGGTGTATGATGTGCACATTTTATGATATATTCTAGATTCTAGATTCTAGATTGTAGTTTTTGTTCTTCCCTTCCTAATTTTGATACGTCGTCCATCCTAACAGTTTCAAATGGAAAAATGCTGACAATGTAGAAAACTCTAAAGAGCTTCAAGCTCCATCCTTTTGATTTTATACTCTTTCACTCACTCGTTTTTTGGTCTTTACTCTGTGTTCAGTGTTCAGTGTATAATCAGCTTTCTGTTCCCTCTTCCCCTTTCCCCGTTCCTTAATCAACCAAAGTCAAAAGTGAAAGGGGAAGGAGAAACAAAAAGTAAACGGAAAGTAGCTGAGAGACGCATAGCTGTAGACTGTAGATATATCTACATCTAGGATACCAGTTCATTTTGTGACCATGTATGAATCCATTCCTTTTGTATTAGTTGAATGTTGAACCTTAAGAATTCAACATCAGAGTCAAGAATCAAGAGTCAAGAGTCAAGAGGAAGGGAAGGAAAGAGGAAAAGGATTCAATGAAACGCTTGCTGTACACTTGTACACTGTGCATATATCCATATGGGAACCGGATATGGTATGCTGTGCTGTGCTATCTTTTCATTCCTCCGCCCTCCGCCTACAAACCCATCTCCATAGAAACAGAACTATACATCCTACAATCCTTTCTATTAAATAGAGTAGGTCATCATGTTACATAACATGTAGGATTCTACATTGCACAGCACTATGTAGAATACAGAAAATAGCAAAGAATGTGCACCCTTAGAAAAAATACTATTGTGATGAATAATGAGTTTCTGGTGGACAACGTCTTTAAAACATCATGAGAATTGCATTAGATTCTCATTGAGCCTCATTAAAATCTGAGTAAAATCTTACTAAAGTGTCTCATTAGATGTCATTAGATTTTCATCGAACACAATAACATTTTTTATGGGAGGTACAATGTAAATTCTATATTCTAGATTCTGGATTCGCATTATTTATTTGAGGTAGACATGTATCCTCTTCCTTTGGTTTTCTTTATTGCTTTAAACTGATCTGATTCGTAAAGTATATTACAGTAAGCAAAATGAGAAAGAAATGAAGAGAGAAATGAATAGAAAAGCATTTTACCAGAAACCAGAAACGAGAAAGATGGGAAAAAGAGGAAAGTCATGTCTCAAAATTGTATTTGTAACCAGGGTCAATTTTGTATGTCAACAAGAGACAGCAGACATTGTGAGAGATGTGAGATAATGTTATTTGTTGGATAAAGAACAAATCCTGCTTATACACATCCACGTCTCTATTTGTGTCTATGTCTATGTCTGTATCTAAATCTAATATAGTTACACTTGATACAAATCGATATGAGTTCATTCTTTTGTCTGTATCCTGTACTCCTTCTTCTTTACACTGTATTCTGTATACTGTGTAGAGACTAGAGACTACACTTATTAAAAGTTTTTCGCCAATAGTAGTCTATCTTTGGTTTAGCTTGACTTGGGATTTGAGTGGATTTGCTATGGAAAAGATCTTAGAGAGCAACTGAAATTTCTGATGTTCTGATCGACTTAAGCTCACACATGAGATATTTGTCTACATTATTGACAAGAGTCAGTCGAGTAAAGTCAAAGTTGAGACTGGAGACTTGAGTAAAAAAATAGAAACTGCTGAAAAGTTCATATTACAATGACTTTTAGGACACCCAACTCAGGACAGTTCTCTATAAGGGAAATCTTGTCTACAGTCTAGAGTCTAGACTGTAGACTGTAGACTCACCACTGTATTGACACTATATATGTGTAATATAGGCACAAGAAACAAAGCGTAGATGGATAATGTATAAAAAGTGAATGAGAATTGAAGAACTGAACAAGATGTGGATATAGTAACAAGGAGAAAATGTAAGGTCCACTCAAAACTCTGGATTGAAGCACACACTTGAAGACCCATCAAATGATCAGGTCAAAATCCTCTCATCTTCTCTACAATCCAGAATCTAGAAATCTGGTATCCAAATGGAAAATCCGCAAAAAAGACCTTCTTTCCATGGTCTGTGATAACTAGACTGGGATAAAAAGATAACCAGGATAAAATGTGGTACATGTGTGCAAAAAACCTGGTAGACGAATCAAACTCAAGCAAATGTAACTAACAAAGTAAGATTATAATGATGATGGAAAAGAAAAAGTGGAACGCTGTATATCGTGTTCAGTGCTAGTGATTCTTTTCTTTCTGATCGTGATGATGATGGTGATGAAAATTATAATGAAAATGACGAAGGTTTGAAACGGAAACAAGAGCTTTATATAGCTTCTTGTTAGGACAGACTTTCTCACTTCAACTCTTTCCTTTTTTTTCCTTTTTTCTTCCATGACAACCTCTCCTACTTTTAACTTCAAACTCTTTCACGTTCCCCCTCCATCTCATCTTCCGCTTGACTCTTGAATTTCTCATTGTGTAAAAACGAAAGAGAGAACAAAGTGTGAGAAAGTGATATAGAGAAATCGGAAGGAGCATCTTTTTTCACTTTGTCTCCTTCTCTCTTCTTTTTCTTTTTCTCCATCACCATCACACAAACATTCATCATTATCTCATTTCTCCATAGATCAAACAAAGTCTCAATGACTTGGAACTACGAACCAAGTAGAATGTCGTCTTTCTTTACATTTCTTGTACAAATTTCTCGCTGTCCCCTTCACTTTGCCTTGTGTCCTGTGTGTGCGACGTGTTACTCCATTCGTCACTCCAACTGTAATTTTTTTTTCAACATTTAAAGGAGAAGCGACTTCATCTCTGTGACTGTATGAGACAGGGAAAAATTACAATAAAATGAAGAAATATTTGTACGTCTTCAAGGTCTTCTATATGCTAACTTATATTTTGCATAATATTTTATTGATCTGAACAAAACCAAATTTTAATTATTAAACTCCGTACACAATTGTTTTAAAGGGCACACAAAATTCTATACAGAGCTATAGAATTTCGTGTGCCGTTTAAAAAAATTGTAAACTAAGTAAATAGAAATTTTCAAGTTTTTATGCAACTTTTGCCTATTTTATATTTTTGTATTCATTTATTTTCTCCCCCTTTCCCCTTTGTACCTACTATTTTGGTCTATTTCCGACTCTTTCAAGTTAATTAAATAGTTTTATTTTTCTTTCACACTTTCCCGTCTTTTCTTATCAAAACGTATTCTTTCACAAGTTTGTTTGGGAATTCTGCATGGAGAACTTCATTGTATTCTATTGTTGTGCATTGTGCATTATGTATTGTACAATGCACACTGTACACATGCATCGGCATATATTGTGATTGTGATTGGGTTATCATTTGTTGGGTAGCACGTTTGCATAAAGTTGCTGTTGTTGTTGTTGTTCCTATCTGTCCTTTCGACTTGTTTCCTCTTTTATTCATCTTACTGCTGTCTTGTAACTACAACCGAAGAGATTTGATTATTTCCTTTCTCTTGTGAATAAAATAAATACATCTATTTCCATGTACAACGTACAACAGGACATAACAGAATGTATTGTATGTACATATTATGTAGGTACACATTCGATGCACATAGTGAACAAGTAGTAAGTAGTTCTATAATATAGATAGTAAATAGGTACTTCAAATATTACGATTTACATTTGGTTTCACTGCGTCGATATTTTCTCCAATCTCCATTTTAGCATTGCAGTAGAATTAGAAGCTATTTATATATGTATAGACTGAAGGAAATCTAGAACTGCTGCCAATGCCGATTGTCAATTGTTCTCCAGGAACTACATATAAATGAAAGTGAAAGTGGATGGGAAAGAATTCTGTGATATTCTTCTTGGCAATGTCTTTTCTTCCACTTCCTTCCTTCACCGTCAACTTAACTGTGTAGCTCTCTCTCTCTCTTTCTTAAAGTGTACGGCGTGAATACAATAATATGTTCTACATTCCCGTTACGTGTACTTTAAACTATACATTCTACATTAAAATGGAACACATACTACATACTAGACACTACACCCAACATTAATGCATATAAAAAGACAGAGTGGATGTATTCATTATTATCACAATTCGCAGTGGTATTCATTTGTTTCACTTTCCTTTTCGCGTCTTTCATTCAATTTTCATCTCAATACTAATATACTAATCATTGTGAAACTAAAATATTCGTGCAGTTCTACTTGTATGTATACACAAATCCTCTTCGTCTTTTCCTTCCTTGCCTCTCTCCATTCCTCACTATTCATTCTTCAAGTCCCTGATATAGATCTTTTACGCTTGATCATGAATCAACAGAAGAAGAAGAAGAAGCTTCCATATATGGTATATACTTAGAGGCTCTTGCACACTGTTATTATGATAACCTAATTTTACATCTCTTCTTCTTCTTGTACGTCATCTTCTGTCCCTTCATCTTCAACCTTCAACATCCAACATTCAGCACAGCGCATAAATATGTCTCTCATCTACACATGGGTTTTTGATGGTGAAAGCGCATGTAAATTATAAACGGTATCATTGGGACAAGTAGCATTCCATCCATACATACATACATGCAAAATACAACACCAAGTATGGTGTACAGTACATCATCAACTTGTAATCATATTAATTTGTAGGATGTCTGTATTCTGTATTCCGTACTCTGCAAATATGATTGCATACGAAACATCAAGTATCAAGCGGACTGTATGTAAATTGTGTTGTAAATGCGTGCGTAGTGTGTATCTATTATAAATACGCGTATACTCATTAACAGCCTATTTTTCAGTGCATATAAGAAAAAGAAGGAGGAGCATCACATTTTCAAAATCTAGGACATGGTAAATGGTGCTCTACACATTTCTACTGATACATGTATACTCTATATAAATACAGAAATAAAATGCGGAATGTACATTCTGGTTCTGGATCCTCTTGGTAGCTTCCTATTTCCTACTCTTGATTCCATATTCCATCATCATACATGTGATGACGCGTATCATCTTAATAATAATAATATAAGTAGTCGTACTACTGGATACTGGATTCTGGAGAAAGGGGAAGACAGCTGCAGGTGAATTCTAGGTTCTACATTCTACAGGCTACATCCAGAATGCAGATGTTATGCTATGCTATGTTACTTATCGTATGTATGGTACAACGCAAGTAGGCTTTTGGTATAAAACACGCAATTACTTAGAATGGAAGGATGAGAAGAAGCGGGGAAAGGAGATGGTAGGTAAATTTATTCTATTTTTATCCATGCTCGTCATGGGAAATTAATATAGAGAAAAATGTACAATAATCATTATATTGTGAGTTGTGAGTGAGATGCCTAGATCCAAGATGCTTGACTGATTGCTTGCTTTCTCCCTTCCCTCCTTCATTTCGTCGGTTACGTAGTAGAGGCGGACAATCTCCAATTTGCGTAAGCATAAGTACATTTTTAAATGAAGATGATGCAAAATAGATGAGAGAAGAGTGATTGCGGATTTCAGGATCTATTCTATTATATTTCATCTCAGAGTTAAAAGCAAAGTAGGCTTTATCCCTGTCTACCGTCTGTTCTGTTCCATTCTATTCTATTCTGTTCAGTATGGTTCTACCATAGGATGAGTTAATTAATAGGTGGTGAAGAGAAAAGAGAACGGAAAGCAGAGAGAAGGGACTATACACTTATGTATTCTACTTTCTACATATTATATGGAACACTCTGTGCTCTACAAATGCATAAGCCTTGAGCCTCCAAATGAGAAAATGTATGTAGATAGTAAAAAAATAGAATTGAGTAAAATCTCACATTTCTTAGTGTTATACACCTGTATTATAAATACGTAAATATATACGTACCTAAATGCGTCCTTCCATGAAAACCTCTTCTGTGTACAGATCCATCTGACTTAAAAAGTAGTAATAAATTATTAGTGGAGGCAACAAGAGGATGTGGGATTTTACTACCACAAAATTTTCCCAATAGTGGCGATTCTGAGGTTGGACCGTCGTAAACCTAAATAAAAATTATTATTATTATTATTACCATCATAATATAATTCTAGCACAATTACAATAACTATTGACAGTGATGAAAAATTATGTAAAAAGTTTAAAAAGAATTTTGAAATTTTGAGCTGGAAATTGGAATAAAAGAGTAAAGCCTTAAAGGGCTAACCAGAAGAGCATCATAAGTACAATCCTGCTGAGGCTCAACTTCAAACTCATCAAAAACGACCTTGACTCTATGACCATCTGTCGTCGTGACTTTCCAAACACATTCTTTCTTGCCAGGATAATGATCGGGGTAACCGGGACTTTGGATTTCTCCATTTGGAGGAGTCTGAATCTCAAATTTGCATCCTCCTTCCTTACAGTCATGGCCGTTCTCATGGAGGGTAAATCCGTTATGACAGATACACATGTAGCTTCCCACTGTATTTCGGCATATATGAGCACATCCTCCATTGTTCGTTGAACACTCGTCCTTGTCTATTATTTTATGATGGAAGAAAAACTTTATTACATTTTTCATTTTTTCAGTTATTATTGAAATATTATTTAAAACATGTTATTACACATGCTTTTGTTTTTCCCTTCTTCATTTTCTATATAATATTCAACTTAGTAGATGTACAAGTTTTTACTTACTTGTATGTTCATTATTAACTTTTCTTTGTACAAATATAACAAATTAATTTTGTTCATTTTAAAAGTTCAATTAAAGGAATATATACGTAAGAGACAAAGGATAAAATTAAAAGACAAAAGTAGCATGTACATAGAATGGAATGGAATTTCGTGTTTGTTTTAAAAGGACAAAGGCAAAAGAAAGAATGCAATAACAAGGAACGGCAGATTCAAATTAATAAGATCTCAAATCCGAACCCTTTACACTATACAATATACACGATGCATCACTGTACACTGTACTATGTATTACAAATTGTAATATACTTCTCTGTCAGTATTTTCTCCTTCAGCCTTTTTTTCTCTTTTTTTCCTCTACAAAAAATCCTGTACACTTACTTTTCTCTTTTTTTCTTTGGATTGAAATTACAGCAATTTCAATTCAACGAGATGAAGAGAGATTATGAACGTTTTATACGCTCTTTTCTGTATTATTTTTTTTTCTTTTGTTCCATTCCATCTCATTCTATGTATCCCATCGTCCTCTATAAAATGTACATCGTAAAAATAGTAGATACATACTACAGGACATATATATTATATACATATAAATTGCAAATTGTGCAGGGATTTCAATTACATATATATACAGTACAAAGTACAAGACAGAAAAAGCCAGGATACAAAAAAAATAAAGTGAAAAGAGAGGGGAAGAGGAAAAGAACTTTAAAAAAACTTTGATGATGGAGACAACTTAAGGCTAAGACCAAAGCCGTAAAGTATATCTACGTTTAAAAGGACAAAAAAGGAATGTGGAATTTGGAGGAAAGAGAATAAGTGGAAAGCTTACAGCTTGAAGACGACAGTTGAAGGATTAGAAAATTCTATCAAATGAAACAAATGATTTTTCCCTTTTGTATTTTAAACTCACAGTTTTTTTTGGCTAAACAGTTTTAGAAAATAACAATAACAGTCAAAAATCAAAATGGAATTGAATTGAATTTTAAATTTTAGATGTTTTTATATTTTTTTATCATTGCTTTTTGAATATAAACACTTATAATATTGTTCTACATAATATGTACAATATTGAAGTATTGAATTGTCCGTTGGTATTTTCTAGTAAAACGTCAATGGACATTATTTCATAAGGATCGTGAATAATGATTATGACTGTAATTGTTATTATTATTATTATTTTGAGTCCTTGCAAAATCTCAGCTTTGGAAAACAAAACAAAGGAAAGGGAAAGAAAAGGAAATATCTATGAGTTGAATAGAGAACAGATACCTACACCATTAGTAGTGGCATGTCTAGTGGTTACACGTATTCGGATCATATACACAAAGATCAATTTGTGAATGGACTCAAATGCTGTTCACACGACTACTATTGATTTTCCACCCGTGTACAGTTGAATGCTCTGTGAGCATAGAAATTGAATGTCTTTAAACCATTTTCAAAGAGAGTGGATACAGAAGAATGAAGTTGAGAGGATGAGAGCATAAAACTAGAAAGAGTGGAAAGAAGGAGAGCGTAAAGGAGGAAAACGTGGAACTACGAGATTGGGAATTGCCTTGAAGTTTGGAGAAAAGAGCGAGAAAATGGGAGGGAAAGGGAGAAAGAGAGACAGAAATAAATAAAATAGTGAAAGAGAGAAGGAAAAGTAGATGTAGAAGAACAAGAACAAGTAGAAATCTATCTACAAGGGGGAAAAAAGCAAAACTGTCTGTGATTTACCCGTGAAGAAAACCAGAGCAAAACCAGATTTCTGTACAGAGTTGTCACTGGTGAAAACGACTCGAATACTATTCCCTTCTGACGTAATCATGGGTGGCGGTTTAGATCCACAGAAACTGCCATGACGTTTCAACTCATCTTGTCCTAATTTGCTGTAGACTTCAACGCTGTCATTTTGAACAAAGAAATTAAATTAAAAAACTAAAAAGTGAAAAAGTGCATTTATAGAAAACTGAAAAAATATATGTAAATGCACAAAGTTCACAAATACACAATAAATATCATGAATACCATAATGGGAGATTTTTTTGTATTTAATCCTTTTTGATATATATATTAATAATATAGATTATAGATATTGTTACCTGTCATAATCACATTCTTGCTGCCAAAAAAAATCAACAGAAAAATAAACTAAAATCATTCATTCACCCATTTCATCAATTATCAACTATGTGAGAAAAAAAAAATCCGAACACTCTTTTTACTTTCTCTTATTCCATTTTCACTTAACTTTACACATGTATAATATATGTAATGCGTACTGTGCAGAATACAGAGTAAATATTCCATATATGGTGTACCCATTACATTACATTACATTACAGAATACAGAAACGTGCCTAAAAACATCTCACTTTTTTCCATCACAATTTTTATTTCCATTTTCATTTCCGCTTTCCAACCTCCACGTCACTAAATTGAGCATCAGACTCAGATATTTTCTCCCTTTTTTCTGTGAAGTAAAAAGGGGGAAAAGGAGGAAAAGGAAGAGAAAGGAAAAGAAAAAGATCGATAATCGATATGTTTGCGGTTTGTATGATGTTATGTGAGCCCTACTTCTAACATGTATAAAATAGGATTTATATACAGGGAAAATTTTAAACTATTTCTTCCTTTTACATTTGTAGATTTTTAGTACTTTTCATGTTCCTCTTCTTTCTTTCTTTCTTTCTTGCCTTTTTCCTTCTCCTTAAGACACATACTTGTCTTAATGGTAGTAGAGTAGAAGAAGGAAAGTGGAAAGAGAAAGTTTGTGTGAGAGAGTGAAATAGTAAGAACAAGAGACTGTGAGAAAGTATGGGAGGGAGCAACAGATTGCTCTTGGACTAGATATCGCGCGTGAGTTCATTTAGGTTTTGGGTTCTTGGTAGTTCAATCGAGAATGGAGAAAGTCTGAATCTTAGTTCATGTAAACCAATGTACATGCACGTCTTTACATGGAACGTGAAACAGTGAATTAACTGTAGACTGTAGGCAAAAGTACTACATTGTGTAATACACATTGTGTTTTATACATAAACTTGCACAGTAGTCATTAAACACTAAACATTATACAGAAACATAAGAAATGAAAATGTCCTTTGATTTTCAATACGTATCCAGTATCCACATCTAAACATTGTACAATGGAGTTACTCTGAATCGTAGAGACCAAGAGAAAAGCAAATTTAGAGCAGGAAACAGATAATAAAGTAAAGTACGTCGTAATGAACTTACGTTGTTTCCTTCTAGATCAAAATGAGTAAAATTCAAAGTAATTCTTGTTTGTGGTGGTGCTACAATTTCCCATGCACAATGCTTATTACCTGTTCAAAATTTCAAAACATAACAAACAATCAATATTATAGAGAAACTACCATTTGAATGGGAAAAGTAGGTCATATAATCGTCAATTAAAAACTCAAACATAAAAAATAACACTTTTTTGAATAATAGGGATTAAATTATTATTATTATTATTATTATTTCTTATTAATGTTTGCAAAAACTTACTTGGATACAAATTAGGAAAGGACGGACTCGTGAGCGTTCCATTTGTGTCTTCAATCGTTCCACCGCATGCATCCTCACATTCTTTCCCATTCGAGTGGAGCTCAAAACCAAACTTACATCCGCACTGATAAGAACCTGAAATCCCAAAAGAAATTATGATCACTTACAATGAAACTCAAACTCCACAACTCCTACTAACTAACTCTACATATTGTAGAGAAACTTATTTTCCATTCCCTTTTTTTCTTTTCACAATCTGTCTCTCTCTCTCTCTCTGTGTGTGTGTTTCATTTGTTCTGTTTGACATATACCAGGTTTTTGCATATATCTAAAATATATAAATTTGTAGCTTTACGCTTCTTCGGTTTTGAAACTTAAAACCAAACAGACCAAAATCTTTAATTATACTTTCTTGATAGATGAAGAAACTAATAAATGTAGCTATTATTATTATAAAACTTATTAAAGTCCAAGGTATGATGTTAAAACTCGTGCATAAATTTTTGTGTACGTAATGCCTAATACATTAATACATGCGCATGTTCATATAGTGTAGTATTTTAATGGTGAAATTAGAACTCTAGTACGATTGTGATTGTATATTATTGAAAGACTTGGTTTCAGAAGGAGAAGCCAATAAAACGATGAAAATGAAAATCCTCAGGTTTAAATCACTTAAAGAGATCCAGGAAATTGAAAACTACACCTATAGAAAATGGAATGAATACCGAGAAACCGAGAAGGAAAAGATATAAAGAGAAAAAGCATAATAGAGGATAAGAAAGAAAAAGTTTGCTCCAACGTAATTGGGAAGGAAATTAAAAACGATGGTGAAATTACTAAGTCTAGTAATTGCAATGTTTGTTTTGTGGGTATGTGTGTGTATAAGTATTTTTTATGTGCTTGTATGCGGGAAGGATTTTTTCCCCTTTTCTCTCATTCTTTTGAGTCCATATTCCCTATACATAATGCATACTATACAGAAATGATGATCTGTGGATGTAGAGTGTAAAAAGTAGAGCGTAGAAGTAGACAGATTTTTTAGAGTTGGTTTAGAATATAATACCTATTGTGTTGCGACAAGTGTGTTCACAATCGTGTTTCCTCGTGGCACATTCATCCAGTTCTTTGAGAAAACTCGCACTGAATCCATTTTTCTGTACTGATCCATCCGACACAAATCTAACCCACAACTGATTAGACGTAGAGACGATGGGTGATGGAGGATAATAACCACAGAATGTCCCCAACAAACTAGAATTCACTCCTGGACCATCTCGAATTTCCAAAAAGTCATACACACAATTCTCATGATTCTCTATCTCAAATGAATGGAAAGTTAGAGCCACCTGAAAAGTTTTTAAATGATTTATTCTTCTGTGCTTATACGTTTCCGTCAAAAACTTGAACGTTGTCTGTTTTCAATTCTCAATGCTGTTCAAATACGTTCTTATTTTGTAGAAGCAAAGCATAAAATTTTAAAAAGCTTTGTAGTTTATAGTTTGTAGTACTGTTTTAAAACAACAATTGCATACTTGGTAATTTTCAGGAACGGTGATTCTCCATAAACATTCTTCAAAAAATAAAGAATAGAATATACATTGAATTAATTGTAGGATAGGGAATTTGGAATTCATAGAAGAACGTATAGTAATTTGCACCGTATAAAGTAATTCGTTGTGAAAGTAAAAAAGCAGAAAAGGTACAGAACACAGAATGTTTTACACATTTATAATTAAAAGGACTGCTACAGACATTTATAATGTGTAATATCTGCATTATTATTATGATGGATTTTTTCATGTAACATAAAAGTCAATCACTCTTTTACTCTATAACTAGCGTATTAACAATTTTATTATACCTATGCATTATGCAGCACCTTCATAATAAAATATATAATATAATACTATACCTTTTGACGGGAGATACTCATCAGGAAAATTTGGCGATTCTAAATGCCCCGAGTCTTCTATTAATTCACCTCCACAAATTGCTAAAATTCAAAACAAAACATTAATTTTAGTCACAGCATTATTCTGTTTACTCGTTTAAAACATATTACATGTACATCGTGTCTACTATATATATTATTACAAGTAAGAGCGCCCGCCACATGGCGGGTTCGGAACTGATCTACAGAAAAAGCTGTTTACCGAATGTCAGTACCGATGCCCAAACAATCATTGCACCACATTAGAATTCCAACATATTTGTGAGGTCACGACTTTTTGAAAACATAAGACTACATTTAGCAAACT
>JAQGBH010000671.1:0-44975 GCA_034698265.1 Sminthurinus aureus
ATAATTGCTTATTTGGTCTTATCAGATTATACTCGCTGCACTACCCTCTCGCTATGAAGAATTCATTAAGCGAGTTTCAAATCGTGCAATGCCGCGATTTAGATTTTTATATTTATTATACTTTATACTAGATACTAGACTATGGATATCTACATTCTATATTCTACATGTATTACATTTTCAAATTTTCAAAATCAACTCCAAGGCGATGACTCTTCTTCTTGTTCCTCTTCTTGTTCCTCTTCATTTTCATGCGGATAGTTTGAGTTGCAAGTTTAACTTGCGATGCCATTTTCATTTTCATTCTCCTTCTGCTTCTGTAATGTGTGTACGTGGTTAAGTAGACTTGTAATAATCGTCATGTATGGAAAAACTTTTATAAAGAGATTTGTCAATGACATTGGCAATGCCGTCTCTGTTTTTTTAACTTGTTCTCTCCACACTCTACACTCTAGACTCCAGTCTGTAGAATATAGATCCTCCTTTTTCCTCTTCTTCTTTTTTCTAGGTATCATCAAGCTCACTCTCACTCACTCACTCACTCGCCATCACGCTCCTTCACTTGACGGTAAAAAGACGGAGGAGAAGAAAAAGAAGACACAGATGTTTCCTCTCGATTGGATTCTGGTTTCGGGCATATGTCAGCATACCAAGTGCTAATTCCAACACTTGAGAATAAATTTGAAATGACTGCTCATTTTCTAATCTTGATGCTTGCTGCCTCCTTCTTCGTTCCTCCTTTCTCGGTTCTCGGTTTTCGATTCTCCGTTTCATCGGTATGGTGAGCTATCTGTACGTGTGTATGTGGTTTGTGGTATATGAGAAGAGAAATGAGACTCTACAAGATGCAACACATTGCAAGAGTAAAGTTGGAGCTGACTCTTGGGTTAAAATGGATAATTCAGAACGAGTCTCCTCACTTGAGCATCAAACCATTACATTACATTTTACATTACATCAATCTCTCTTCTTTCCCTCAACTTAAAAAATTCCTATAATCTATAATGTATCGTGTGTGTCTAGTTTCTAGTGTCTACTGTTTGTATGTTTGTATGCGTGTTTGAGTATAGAGGAACAATACAAACTACAAATAACACGGGATGCATCTATCTCCTTCGATATCCGATTTTCCGATTCCGATTTTTCGGTTTTCGGATTTTCGGGTTTTCCGATTTTTTATTTTTGAAAGAGGATGTTGATGCGCTAGACTTTTGACTTTCGATCCTCATTCACCCATCATCATCGTAATCGTCATCGCCATTGGCAGCATCATTCCAGAACCATTTACAATTTTTTTGCTATTCGGAATGAGTATTTCTCTATTGGTTTTTCAGTTCTCACCATCCATTAAATTCTCGCTCTAACCTTTCTCTCTCTGATTCGTTCGATTCCGTCACAAATGTTTAGTGTGTAAATGTGTGTAGTAAAAAATGCTCCATTTGTAATCGTACTACAATACAAGACAACGTAAACAAAATGTATTCTACATTATTAAGGGAATGTAATACGATGTAAAATATGTCTGTAGGAACAAGAAAGTGGAATCTCACCCCTTCCTAAAAATCCATTTTCTGTCATCAAATTATACTAGCCAATTCAATTCAAAATCCAAAGCAGTGAAATGCAATATAATGCAATGGAAAGGAACTCTTTTAGTAAAACACTTAGTTCCTCTCCTCTCCTCTTCTCTCTGTTCTGTATAAAATGTAAAAGGTTGAATGACTTTTAAAAAACAACAGCACCTGCTTACCCTTTATTACACATGTTAGATGGTCCACAGAGATTCAAAATTCAAAATAAAAATAACAATAAAAATATCAGTAAGGGAAAGAACAGAGAATAAAGAATAATAATAATATAAGAGCAACAGCAGTAGGAAATCCAATAGGTTAAAATTTTGAACTAGTTTATACTCTACAGTCTACAGTTGCACTTGACTCAAAAACTACGTAAAAAACTTAAACTCACAGATGATACAATGATACATTATGCATTATGCAGTATTGAGTATTGAGTATTGAACTGTCAATATCTTTCAACGTTGAACTTATTGCTAGCACCAGGTCCCTTTTACTATTATTATTATTATTTACACTTGCACTCGCAGTCAAAATGTCAAATGTGCGAGATCCATTATCTATTATCCATTATACATATGAAAATATCATGTGGGCTTTGGAAGCTCGACCAAAATTGGTGTAAACTCGCTGTATTCTGTATTGAGAGTTTTGACTTGTCATCATTGTCAACGGGATTCAGGATTCAGAAATCAGGAAGCAGGAGGAAAATATGTTGGTTTCTTAGTCATATTGTGATACATGTATCGTATATCGTACATCGTGTGCATTATTTATGTATGCGGCAGTCTGCGTATGGATGGAACGGGAAAGAGGGAAACACATTCTTGTGGTAACTTATCTTCCACTAATGGGAATCTCTTACGATGTGATGATGGTTTGAAATATGAATTAGGAATTAGGAATGAGGCAATGTGAACTGAGCTGTGAGTTGTGAGTGAAAATGAAAATGAAACCAATTCTCTGTAAACTCTGTGTTGATAGTTGATACATACATCCATGAGCCATGAAGTGACAGAAAGAGTGTGGAGAAAAGCGGGGGATCTTGAATCTGATTCTGATTCGAAATGAGACTCGATAGAATTACGCGTCTACATAATAATATATATACCTACACATTTGGATTTGGATTTTCTTATTCCTCTTCGTTCCATACAATTTTCTGCTATGTAGAGTGTAGATTTTAAAAGGGTTGTTTAAAACTGGTTAAAGATTTGAACCGTCTCAATGTACTATACCCATTCTACATTATACTTCCGTGAGTCGATATATGCACATGAAATGAAGTATCAAATGGTAATTATCAATGTATCCCATATCCAGTACCAAGCCAATGCAATGAAGACGAAGGGGAAGAAGGAATGAAAGAAAAAGAGGTGAGGACTGAGGACATTAAAATTAAATTTGCAATTCTGCCTTTCGGCAAATGTTTTTAGCCAAAGAAAAACACACATTTTGTACATTTTACATTTTAAATTCACACTTACTTGACAATTCCCTGATATGGAAACAAATCATGTTGAAAAAGAGCCAATTTTCTCGTTTTGAATATCATGGTTTTCGGTTTGGATCTTTTTTACCGTTCTCTTGTCTGTTACATTCCTGAATACTCAAAACTTGTGATTTGTGAAGTAAATTTTACATTGTACATGTTTCTATATACAAGAAATTAAATTTCCTGCTGCTGTCATTCCCTAATATCTAGTATCTAATGTCTAGTGTCGAGTTTCACATATCGCGTACGACTGTGCCATAGTTTATAATTTTTCCCAACCGTCCTAATTACCCACACGTATGTTGTGCCTAAATGTAGATACATTTCGTTGTGAATGACATGAAATTATATTATATTATCTTGTTCAAATGCCATCATTTCCTTCCTGTAAAAGCAAGATGAATTATGATCCTTTGCTATTTCAATTTCAATTTTAATTGTAATTTTGATAGCAATTTTTATTATTATTTCATGGTCATTATTACATGTATTTACATGACTAAACGGTAATCGCAAATCGGAAAACAGGGTAAAAAGTAGAGAATAGAAATGCTTTCAAAATATGTACATTCACCAAAACCTTAAGGCATGAAAAATGAAAATTACATACATCCGATAACCGATCTACAGTGGGATATGGAATGTGAGTGTTGTTTTGTTGTTTCTTTGAAATACTTTAGATTCTAGACATTTTTCTTTTTAATTTTCACCGTGCTTCTCGTAGAATATTGATTATGGGAACGTTTGTATACATGACGATTAACGATAAGAATGGAATCGGAAATTTACTGAATGTTACCGAGTGTCAGTTGAATATTCGGATTCTCCTGCTAGGAATATTACGATTACGAATATTACGAATACGATTACGATGTGTTTTGAAGTTTTGAAGGTAGTTGTGTGTTTAGAGTTTACTGTTATCTGCATAGGAGGAGTTTGCCTATTAGCACTTGTATTGATGGCGGAAATACTGATACCGATAGTGATATCCATGTGCAATAGGCAATAGGTGAAGAGAATGTGTCTGATATGTGTATTTTTGTCTACATTCTACATTCTACACAACATATTGGGCGCGTACTCGAAATGGCATATTAATCAAATAGAATTTGGCGTGCAATATCTTTCTGCATACAAATATCCTGTCACTACCCCACATGATTAATGACACATGCAAGCATCCGACATTGGACACACACAAAAAACTGATTCCAACTCAACACTCAACACAAGACTGGAGGAAAAAGAACGGAATAAAACCCAAGGAACTGGTACCGGTGTCGGTGCCGGAGAAATTGAAATCGAAAACAAGAAAGAAATATACACATACTTATCATGTGTATATTTACTGAGCATTAAACATTGAGAATTGAAAAGTGAGCATTGTGTAAATCTAGAAAATTATTCCACTTGTACCATTCATTTCAAATTTCAAATTTCAATCAAAATCAAAATCAAAGAAAAATATCTACGTGCATAATACCCGGTTTCATAATATCAAATCAATAGTGATTGAATTGAAATTGAAGTTTCCTCATTGTGCACATCTACATTTACATTAACTCTCCATAAGGAAAACCACAACAATGGTAATTAAATATAATAGAAAAACATACAGCACAACAGTCTGCTGATATTGTGCCGCGTCACAAGTCACAACATGAGTCTGCTCGAAAACAAATTAATGCGGACAAAGTTACGTTAGAAAAATACTTATGTAGGAGCGGAGTTATAAAGGGAAAACACTCGGGGCTTGGATTTGTTTATAAATGTAGATATTTTGAGTAGATATTGAGGGTTTGGTTTGGTCACACTCCTCGCTGCACTGTAGACTGTACATATTGCATATTGCATATAAAAAGTATGTAGAAAGCAGAAAGTATCTATAATGTGACAAAATTAAAAAGCACGTGAGTCTGTATGATATGATGTGATATGATATGATGATAGTGTGTTGGTGTGTTGGTGTTTGCGTATATCTGACTGTCTCTCTCTCTCTTTGACTGTCTATATCTGGTTCTGGTTCTGGAGTTTTGGAATAGGAAAACCGATGATTTATTATCTGTCATATGATTTTATAGAAATTTTGCTCTTTTTACCATCAGTTTCTATTGAATCATTGTCGTTTCTGGGACATAAATTAAAATGCGCTCTCTCTTTCTCTCTTTCTCTCTTTCTTTCTGCTTTGTGCTTTGTCTGTCCTGCTTATATGTGATAAACCACTGATGCTCCAACAAACTCCAACTCCAACTTTAACTCCAACTTGTAACTTTCACAACCAAACCAAACCAAGCCAAACCAAGGTGAAGAAGAGGGAGAGAGAAAAAAAGAAAAAAGAGACCGATAAAAATATATAAAAAAACTTGTTTGGCCTTTTTATAATATGTATTCTTTTAGTGAGTGATATGTTTTCAGTTTTCAATATGTGGATACCAAATACAAAACACCCAATATAAAATGTACAATGTACAATGCACAGTGTACAAAGCAAAGTGGAAATAAAACTAGATATACATGCAAAAAAGTGATAGGATACGGAGATATGTGTACATTATACAACATACATAATCGTAATCGTATTTATGCACATCTTCGTCAATGGACGTTATTTGATGTCTGTAGTCTGTACAAAAAAAGGCAGAAGACAGCAGAGAGAGAAAGAGAGAGAGAGAGAGTCACAGCAGAGACAGAACACAGCATCAGAATGACACGGACGTTTCTATGGAAGATTGATGGGTAGGCAGTAGGCAGTAGGCACATGTATAGATGTATGGGAGAAAATCCAAAATCCAAAATTCGGATCCATATTGTATTTAGGTCTTGAACAAAACCTAATCTACCTCTCTAGTCTATGTCTATGTATTTGTATATCGAAGTGAGTGAGTGAGTGAGTGACTGTGTCTTCTCTCTCTTCTTTCCCTCAGCTTCAACTCAGCTCATGAGCCTCAAATCTCATCTCATCCGTAGATCCAAAACATGTACTCCTCCAGTCTTCCAGTCTTCCAGTCTTCCAGTCTCCCAGTTTCATCACACCACATTCTTATGTATTCTTATTTTCTCTCTCTCTCTCTCTTGTCTCTTGCTTGTCTAACTTGCTTCCATCCTTTTTCAAATCAGTTATCAACCTCATCAAATATCAAATATTGTAAAGGACAAGAAGAACAAGGAGCTATCTGGAATCTGGAATATACAATATACAATCTGGATTCTGGATTCTGGAATGAAATTTGAAAGTCAACTTCTCTACCAACTCATCCTTCATTTTTCATTATTTTCTATCAAGAATTGAGAATCTACAATCCAGAATCCACACACATCCACAACATCCAACATCCAATGAAAGCTACCCAAACCTTTTTTGTACCTTATGCCTTATATTTTATACATAAATATTGTTGTTTTTGATACTTTGCGGCTGATATTGAACTCTTAAATCTGGAATCGAATATCAATTTACAAGAGTAAACTAGATGTGGAAAATATGTCGTATGATGTACAACTTTTGGATTCTAGATTTTTTTGTGATATATTTCTTCAGTCAGTTCTGTGTGTTCTCTGCTCAAAATTCTAATCACCATCAACCCTTAATTTTTGTAAAGAAACTTGAACAAACTTTGTGCTTTATATTTATATTTTAGGTCTATTGCGCAAAATTGCAAAATACGGATATTTTTGTGGTTTGTAATTTGTAAGCTACAGAATTTTCCATTCATACTTTGTACTTTACAAATATCCTGTACGTAAAATGTACAGGAGTTGGAATACAGTAGGTCTAATGTCTAGTGTCTAATGTCTAGAGTAAAGTATTACTAACAAGATTGTGTTAAAAAATTATAGCAAACTAGGTTGTGTACCCATTACTTTTGACTTGTGTTCCCTGTTCCGCTGTTCACTGTTGACTGGAAAATGTAATATGTTGAAGAGAGGAAAGATTCCATTGTACAAATGTCGTGATAAACCGCAATATAATATATGATGAAAATGATGGATGGATGGGTAAAAGAGGATTCATTCAGAATATTCAATATTCAAACCTCAAAGCACTGTTGTCTTGTCTTTTCTTGTCTTGTTCCGTCCTACGATATCCTCAAAACTGAATAACAAAGGACTACTAAAAAAGAAATAAAAGGAGACGAGGAGAAAGCAAAGTGCCTTATTATTTTCAACCGATTGAGTAAATATTGAACTGTTCATTGCTCAATGCTCAAGTCTCAAATCAGAATGAAACTTTGAGAAAAGAAGACGACTGAACACTGATTATTGATTATTGATTATCATGTCTTTTTTCAACTCTTCCTTTACTTGACTTGACTTGACTTTATTCTTATTTTTTTGGACTGTCTAAAAACGCGTAGTGTGTAGCAAATGGGCTGAGGAGTTGAAACCTACGCTAATCCAATTTTGAAACCACATTTTTTGATTCTAGATTCTGGGTTCTAGATTCTAGACGATGGATCATGAATGATGTACAAAGAAGCAAAAAAGGAGGAATAAAAAGCCAAGGAATGTACGATTGACTACATAAAATATGTAGACTTCCTTGACTTTCTCCAAGCTCCACGGAACTTGGGTTTCTTCCTAGTGTTTTGTGACACGGAGCATGTGAAATAATATTGTAAACTTTTTTCTCCGATTTCGATGTAAAATCTGGAGAAGGGAAGAGAAAAAACTAAGAGGATTGAAAAGAAACGGAGAGAAAAGAAAAGAAAAGACAGGACAAGCGGAGAAAAGAAAGAGGACTAAAAAACGGGAAAAAGTTGGGTATAAAATGAAACTTTATGCATTTATTATTTTGCGGATTTTGCCGTTTTTAATAGGTTTAGGTTGGCCACACCAAAAACTCTGCTTTCCTTTCTTCATCTTCTTATTCTCTTCCTTCTGTTTCTGTCTCTCTGCTGTACAGAATGATCCATTTCCAGCATTAATCATTCTTTGACAGGGACTCTTCGAGACTCTATTCCATCCATCAAATACCCGGGTTCTGCCTCTGCCTCTGCCTCTACCTCTTCTTCGGCTTTGGCTTCGGCTTCTGTCTTTTCTCGCTCTCCTTCCCTCTCTCTGTCTCTCTTCACACAATTTTTAACGTAGGAAAAAAACATCGCAAGCTTCCATTTCAACTCGAGTTGGATTCTGGATTCTGGATTCTGGAGGCTCCAAAATATTGATATTGATATTGATATAGCATGTAAAGAACTTGATAGACATACATACGTCTAGACTCTAGACTCTAGATAGTATAGAGTATTCAAATTATGGAGTGTAAACTCATCTTATTTGACTCGTTCCGTCTGTTACTGTACATGTATGCAATTGGTTCTGTCTCTGTCTGCATCTCGTCTAATTCATCCTTTTCCCAGCTACAAATCGACGGTACAATATGACGCAGCAAATCGAGGATCGACAATCGACAATCCAGGATCGAGGAGCGGGGAAACAGCAAACAACTGGGAGACTCGTAGGCATCTCAGTGATATCATTATTCACTATTCACATTTTCGCTTGAACTTCATTGACTTGATTCCATTTCAATTCAATTTATCATACAGGTTCTTCCTCTTTCTTCTCCTGCACACTGTACACTGTACGCATTCTCATCTACTTTCCCCTCTTGTGCACAGCCCACAGTGCACTCCATCTACAATCTACAACCTACATGCATATTTGTATAATGTACAGGCACACGTGGATACTACGGTGCTGATGGTGATGTACATTGTACACACACAAGAAGGAAACCCTTTCTCCTGTTCCTCTTCTCGTACTTTTCCTTGTCATGAGCTCCCCTTTCCTGGTCATGGCCATGGCCATGTTTCTTCATTATTACCACCAAGAAAGTATCTTAATTGATCCCAAACTGACTTTCACATCCGCAACGTCGTCGTTTTCTTCTTCCTCTTGGTTTCTTATCCAAAATCGTAAGATGGAATGAAAGGTAGATGTATTTAGTATTGTACTATAGTCAAATGTAAAACATCTTTCTGTAATCCATAATGTACAGTCCAGAATCCAGAATCCAGAGGTCTAATGTCGAATGTCTAATGTATGACTCCATTTCAGTTTCATCTCAAAACTCACATCTCTCTTTCTCTTCTTCTGGTTCTTCTCCTTTCGTCTTCTTTATCTCTTCTATTGTTGTGCAGTACAGATAATGTAATTTCTAATCAATTTCTAGCTCATCTTCAAGGAAACAAGGGGAACTGAGCATTGAGCATATTCTACAGTACCGTTGAGAGTAGAGTGGAGAGAGATGGAGAAATGAATCTTTTTCACATCATATCATATCATGTTATGACAATACAGTGGAAATTGTGGATAGTGTGCGTTATGATAGGTATTGTTTTCTGTTTTCTATACACGAGGAATTCATGGATCATCAACAAGTCCTGGTGGAGATGGAGAAAGAGATGGAGATGGAGGATGTAGAATGTAGAATGTGGATAATGCTCCTACATTGTCTTCTCATTTCATTTCATCTCATCTTTCAAACTGATAACAAGACAATATAAATTTAATAAATTAATGATGGATGAAAATGAAAGATGATGCACGTACAAATAGGAATACAAATACAAATTCAACTACAAGGAACCCAAGATAATTACAATAGCTTTGTTCCACTAGTTGTTCCTTCTTCCTCTCCATACATATATAATATATTTATAGTTATGTATTTATTATGTAACTTGTGTAACAAGTATGTGCAACACCTATAGTGTATAGTGTATAATGTATAATGCATAATGTACTACTTACAACATACAAGAATAGAAGATAATAAATTCACACTGCCTAATGCTCAATGTATCTGAATTTGGATTGGATATCGAATATGGATTATGAATTATGGATTGAAAATGCAACAAATTTCATACCGTGTAATAAAAGTGTAAAATGTACAACACAAAACAGCAAAACCAGTTTGTTGTGGTCCTTTTTCAGTTTCTGTCAAACTCAAACTCAAACTCGGCCAAATGCCAAATAACGAACACCGAACACCGCTTCATGTAGTGCAGAGCCCTCTATTGGAAATTCCGTTAACTCTATTACAAATCTCACGCCAGAGTCTTTTATGCATTCCTGTTTTGTCTTGTAGACCAAACTTGGACCTTTGTTGAATCGGTGAAACGGGATCTGAAAGTGAGTTGTGATTACTGCACACTGCTGTAGAATGGAAAATTATCCAATCATTTGCATAATTCCAATGTGTTGTAATAATCTCGCTCAAATTAAAAATTAAATAGCTTGTTGAGATTCTTTTGATTCTGGTTTTTTGGTTTTCCGGGAAAAGAGGACCATTTTGTACCTTATTTTATGCTAAACACTAAACACTATTAGTAGTTTGTCTAACTAATAGTTTGTATATTGTATACTCTTATAATTAACATGTTTTTCTGAGTATACAATCTGCTACAAAAAGGTTGACACTCTTATCTCAAGTGGTTGTCGTGAACTTTCACTTTCGTGGATTTGATTTTTGATTGCATTTTATAATTGCTATTAGTTATTACTATTAGTATGCTTGTAAATTTGAGCAACACAAAAACACAAAACATCCTGACTTTGATGATAAACGGGGAATTTGTTAGGAAACAAATCAACAACTGAAACGATGGAGCATCGAGGGTTCTGTTAATGTTTTGCCGATGCTGATGTGGCTTATCAAATAGATATTTGTCTATGATTCTTGGTCGACATTTTCTATGTATCTTGATTTCCCTCTTTCAACCTCCAAAGTCTCATTGAATTTTTAAATTGTGATCATGAGGACAATTGACAATTGACAATGTACAATGTACACTGTGTTTTGACTTCAAATTTAAAATCTGTATGTAGTTTGACCGTGGATGCCGTGCTATAAAAAAGGGTACACAAACTTACACCAAAAGATAAAACGGGGTAAATTGTATAAAAAAATTGAAAATATTATAAAACCTCTCAAATCTCAAATCTCAAATCAAGAAGTTAGTTTTCCCTTTTTTCTATATCCATATCCATTGCTACGAAATTGCAAGTGACTCTCGCCACCCCAAATAATGAATAATGAATAATATTTAAAGTGAGCGTGGTATACATGAAAAAGACAAATATGGAAAATGCGAGTAGCTGTGAACATTGAACATTGAACATTGAGGACGTTATATCATTTACTCAGGGCTCAAGACTCCTGACTCAAAACTCAAGAGCTTGTTACTTTATTCAACCGTTCTCCAGTCTACTCAAAAAACTCTAAAGTTGAGAGTTGAGAGTCAAGTTGAAGTTTTTTTTTGGATCTGTGTAAATATAGAAAATAGAAAAGAATTGATTTTCCCCCTATTCATATTTATTTTTATTTACATGTGAATCTCTAGATCTTATTTCTTTCACCATTTCAAAATTTTCAACCCTCACACAAAGGCACACACCGCACTCACGTTCCCTCTCTCTTTCTCTCCTTTTTTCTCTTTCACTCATCGCCTTTCTATGTTCTTTTCATTTTTTCATTTTGGGTTGACAACGACTTTGACTTTGACTTTGGCTGATGTGGTTGACAGAGAGTCATAAATAAATAAACTGAATCGACTGAATTAAATTGAATTTGTATTGATGGGTAATGGAAATGAAATTGGGAGTCGGAAGGTTATTGAGACTGCTGAAGAGGGATGAAGGCTGGAAAACTGGAAAACTGGAGACTGGAGAATTGACACATTTACGAGTAACTCTTTTCTCCATTTTTATTCATAAAAAGAACTATATCATGATATCCCGTACTGATATCCTTATACATTTTACATACACTTATCATTTATCCATATGAATGGAAAGGGAAAAGGTAGACTGTAAAATCCGTACACATTTTAAATGTATACTTTAACCAGATAGTAGTAGTCGTAGTTGTAGTCATAGTCAATATTCATTGTCATGTGCCATTTTGGTAGGAAAGGATATTATTTGTGTCTGCGGTAAAGGATTCAAGGATTCAAGATTCAAGTAGTTTTCATCCAGTTTCATCCATTCCATTCTTTGAATAGACGTAGAAATCTCCTCTATACTTTTCCCTCCTCTTCCATCGCCTACGTAGACGGTTTATTTATTTTTTTCATATACGATATGTGATCGACAGTTTTGAGACTCGAGACTCGAGACTCGAGAGTCGAGAGTTGAGAGTTGAGAGATAATAGAAATGGAATTGGTACTCGATATACATATAGTTGGATGGTAAACGGAAGTCATATGATACTTTTCTTTCTGTCTGCAGTATGCAGTGAGCACATAGTTTCAAATGATATTACATGTTATAATATTCACAAGTACGGGATACAAAATAGGTATAAAATATAAATATAAAATACAATATAAGAAACCAAACCGAAACCGAAAGAGAATGATAGAAAAGGAGAGAATGAAACGAGAGTATTTTGGATTTTGTTGGAAGGGAATTTTCGCATCAATCTCTTTTTCCCAAGGCATAAATATGATATTTTATTCAGAGCAAATCTTATATTGGTTTTCTTTATGATCAAGTAGTCGTGGAAAAGTGGAAAAGAGAAGGAAAGGATGAGGTATTTGGATTTGAGAGTTTAGAGTTTAGAAGAAGAAGAAGAAGGACATGATAAAGAGTATATAGAAATCCAGATCCGGGTATTCTTTGCATGCTAATCTTTTCCGCGTGTCGAGTGAACGAGTGAGTGAGTGAGTGAGTGAGAGCGAGTCAGAAGAAGACGGAGGAGAAGATGAAGAGAGGCGAGGAAATGTGATCTTCACAGAAAAGCACTAGACACTAGACACTATAGCTTTTCCTTGAGTATGCAAATACCCAATGCGGAATACATATTGTGACAACCTCAACCTTCAAGATTCATCCATCTGTTCCCCAGTAGCAAACCCAACAAAGCAAAGCAATACTAGCAATACCAATTCCAATACTTGACATTAATGCATATGACATATGTAATCACCTCTTTCTTTCTATGTCTCTCTTTTTTACACTCTACAGTGTACAGTATGCTCCACGGTTACGGTTATCGAGAAACCCCCGTTTTTTAAAAAAAGGAGAAGATGACTGAAGACTCGAGACTGGAGAGTGGAGAGTGAAGAAAAACTCCGACTTGATAGGCTCATAAAAGCTATGGAGCTCTGGAGCTATCTTCCATGAGTCAGAATCCATCTGTGCTATATTGATAAAGTTTTGAAAAATGGTTATTTACACTACTTGCTTATTTTCTCTATTACCAACTTGTATTCCTTCGGATTCATATTCCTATTTCTATTCCTACTCTTTCTTTTCTCTCTACTCTCTACTCTCAACTTTCAATACTTGAATGGCACTCGGAGAAAATCATAATTTCCATTTCCTGTGTGGATGTAAATATGCACGGATTCGGGATTCGGAATTTGGAATAGTAAATAGTCATAGTTGGAGTAATACTGATATTAGCAGCAGTACGGCCTTTTCTCTACCATGTATAATCTATACAATATAGTCTACGCTCTAAACTCTAAACTCTAAACTCGACGCTCTCCGAAATGGAGCTTCATGCATCATTATTTATCGTATAAATTGGGACTGGCTTCACCGCCGCGCGTTAAAGGGCTTTCAACCACGAAAGTACTTTTTATCCAATACACTTCCCTTTAAAAATCCACACTCCAAACTCTACACTTTTCCATTTATTTCCTCTCTATCTCTCTTTCTCTCTCTCTCTTTGCCTCTCCATTTTCTCTCAAATCTATGTTATTCAAATAGAAATATGTACATGGAAAAAACTACAAAATCACAATATATTTTGCGTACGGGCGTCATTCCACATTTCACACGCCTACGATTATAAATGTGAATATGAATATGAATAACTTAATACCTGAAATCTTAAACGTATTATAATTTATAAAATTGTATTGATTGCCTTTACTCTTTACTTATGTATTATACATATATGATGAAAATACTTTCAATTCATCAAAGACAAATTCACAGTCACAGTCATCAAGAAGCAACCTGTACGCATTTAATCATTTTTCCTTTGGTATTCAGTCCAAGTACTTACCACTTACTACTTACACCGTCTACATTGTAAATGCCTGAAAAGGTCGAGATTCTAGATTCTAGATCTGTATACTGGATACAGCACATGTGGAGCCATCTCGGAGTTTCTCGCTCAACTTGTATACCTTTCTCTAGCCAGCAGACAGCAGAAGGAAGACGGGGATGATGAATCGAAGATCGCGATGAGGATCGCGGATGAGGTTTACAGCTCACACTCGCAACCTATATGATCCATGTGTATATCAGATATCAGTACAAGTCTAGGAAAAGCATCTCAATATTATTATTATTATTATGAACCTGTCAAAAGATGAATAAATGATAGAGAGTGAAAGGTATTTTAACTTTTTAACTTTTGCCCTGCCATCAGATTCAAAATTCAGAATTAGAATTAGAAATAGAAATAAATTTCCTATTCCAAGTCTCAAGCCTCAACTCTCATTCCTGTAAATTGTAAATTGTGACGACCTTTGACTGTGTCTAAGTTATCCATGTTCCATGTGACAAATACTTTGAGAGTTTCAAGGGTGAAGAAAAAAATAACTATCTTAGAATCCAGAACATCTTATCAGCATCCTCGCTTACACTTTTGTACGTAGACACTAGATACTAGACACAACTTGAATCCTTTCGTTTGTATTTTGTATTGTGTGTCACACTGTGTGTGTTGTGTGTTGTATGTGCGCTTGGTTTTGGTAGTTGTCGTTGACTTGTGCTCTGAGGATTTTTTGTCGGATTCAGATTCGGGTTCGGGTTCTCCATTCCATTTCATTTCAACTTAACTTTTAGGAGATGAACACGAATACATGAAACATGGGAACATGGAATCATGTGTCACTATACTAAATAGTAAGTAATCGACAAATTTCATGCATAAAGTATGTCCCTCTTTCCGTTCCTTCAACACATTTTTACCCTCACACTTTTCCACTCGCACTCGACGCTCCACTCTCGACGTGGATATGTATTTGTACAATGTACACTGTACACTGTAGAGTTTCAATGTCTCTGGATTCCGTTTGGTTTGGTTTGGTTTTCATGACCCTTGGGATTAGGATGTAAGATCTTGCGGAAAGATCTTGCTTTTTACACTTACACCCCTCGCTGATTGCCAATCCGATTTATCATTCTTTATTTTCAACGTCCTTATTCCTTATGCTCCGTGCTACATGCTATTTTCTTCTGATACCCCATCTGATTCTGTACGTACATTCTGTATCTACTCACACCAGCCAGCTTACATGGCTTTTCACGGTGTAGAAAAGGTCTCATTTTTTTACTACTACATGCTACATGCACTCCACAACATTTACATTTACATTTTACATGCATCAGACATATGATCCCCACTATTTTTATTTGGAATGATAATAATAATAAAGGGCTCAACTTGAATTTGTACACTATGCACAATGTACAATGTACAATTTACAATGGAGAGAGTTAATACAAATCTGCATACGATATGCTTCTTTTTTTACACTTATTATTTTACAACCATGTTCTTGTGGATTGGACGGATTACTTACTTACTTTCCCCTCCTGCCACCACCATCACCATCTGAATATGAATGCTCCATACTTTTTACTCTTACATTGGCATTGTTCATGATTTAGCTTCTACCCGCAACCCGCAATCCCTTATATTTTTGCAGTCAAAACTCAAAACTGTGTAGACAGTAGACATATCGATTATCCATACATTCCCGCACCCGCCCTGACAATCTTTTTACTTTTTATACGTTAGATCAACGTCGATGCCAAGATCAAGAATCAAGATCAAGAGTTAACATCAAGTCTTCAGACATGTACAAAATTTCATTGCCATTGTCACTGTTCGTGTAAGTTGTACGTTGTATTTTGTAATTTGAAAAATGTCTTTGTACAGTAAAAGTTTGTGTATTTGTCTATTTGATGGGTCAACATTCTTTAAGCTGTGGACGTTTTGCCCTTTTATGAAGATCTACAAGTACAATCTACTCAATGCCCAATGCTCAATACACGATAGACGATACACGCATAGCTATAAAACAACAAAGTATGGAGTATGGAGTATGGAGTGTGGAGTGTGAAGAAGAAAAAAGGAGAGATGCAAATACATGTAATAATGATAATAATAAGTGGTAATGAGTATGGAACCAAATTATTTCCAATGATGATGTGGATGATGATACCACTTGAGAAAGAAAGAGAACAGAACAGAACAAGAAACAGAAATAAAACGCCCTCGGAATCCGTGTATTTGATAGAATATGAAGTGATATGATGTATGAATACCAAATGGGAAATGGCAAATGCCAAATGGCAAATGCCAAATGGCAAATGCCAAGTGCAACTAATGCCTAATTTCAGGGTAATAGCAGAGGAAACAAAGATATTTACCTGACATCAAATATTGAATATCAGTATTAGCTCAACTTACTCGACTCATTCGACTCACTTGACTTGACTCGATTTGACTTGAAAACATTTGGACGTGGAATGGAGCATTGAGTATTGAGTATTGTGCATCATCAGCATCAGCATCATCATGATCGCACCAATCACCAATAGATATCTGTATCTTTAGTAGTCAACTACAACATTTTTGATGTGTATTCTACAAGTAAACTACTTAAATTACCCTGATATCAGAGTGTGAGAGTGTGTGTGTGAGTGTGCACTTTGCTATTACATTTCACATTCTGCAGTCTACAATCTACTTTGTACTTTGTACATTGTACATACAAACATGGAAGTTGACGAGATGAAGAGCCAGAGTCAGGAGTTAGAAATTACTGCAGACGTCTCATCTAGTTTTTCTTGTTCTGTACAGATATAACAATAAAAATAATTATTCAACCTTCAATCTTCAATCAAGTCAACTTGGCCCAACTGTATTCTGTATGCTGTATGTAGACTTGAGAGTTCCAGTGAAAAACTCCATAAAAACACACTGTACATAGTGTACATTGTACACTGTACACATGCATGCATATTGTATAAACACCTTCCTTGTACACTACACTGCAGGAAAATAAATACCTGTGCATCTTGAATATTAAAAATATAACTTTTTTTAAACAAGAAACGAGCTTAATGTATAATCCAAAATCCAGAGATGTCACCATCTAGCGGACACAATTTGAACTCAATAGCGGCGCCATCTGGTGGACACATTTTAAACACTATGGTGAATATAGTTTAAGAATTCCTAAGACAATAGTTTTGTAATGTTGGGCTGACAATCGACAATCGACAATCAGCAATCAGATTCAGGATCTGTGACATGTACTTTAAAGGGGAAATATACATAATAATTTATAACGATCTTTTTGTAGGGACCTCCCGATTTTCTATTCATTGTTCAATCATCAAACCTTGTGTTTTTTATAATAAAAAACACACAAGGTTTTACATAAAAATTAACAAAAATTAGGAACTGCTAAAAATCGTATTAAACTTTTTGAGAAATTTTCAAAACCGTTCTTGCTTGACCATTGACCACGGGCGAAAAGTTTCGGGATAATATTCAAAAATTGAGGAGGAGAAGGTTGTAGTAGGCAGAGGTATTTATCTTTTTGGAGGGTAGTGTACATATGTATTACGTTCATTATACATTGTACATTTTACATTGTACATGCTACATATGTACTTTTGATATTGATACGTACAAACAAGTTGAAAAGTTGAGAAAAAATTCAAAAACTTTTGCACTCGTTCCATCTCCTTCTGCAGCCATCAAACATGAAACATCACACATCTCAATACTCGACACTCACTACTCAATACCCAATAGTTAATACTCGATATGTACTGGTAAATACGTACATTTAACATGCATATATCTTGTAATCGTCTGACTGTCTCAAAAGCTAAATTGTAAATTGGACGAAATGTAGAAAGAGCAAGAGAGCAAGAGAGATAAACAGAGAGAAAGGGAGAGAGGGAGGAAACATGTAATATAAAATCATTATTATTTCATTGATATTCCAAATGGCAATCCATTCCATTCCAATCCGATACGATGCAATGCAATTTTCCGATTTTTCTCATGTATATCCAATATGCATATAGATACGTACAATTCAATGGCAGAGTATTTAATAGCTGCCATTTTTTGTATAAAATACAACTTGTGTATATAGTGTGCATAGATGAAACACGTTGTTTACCAGTTGCCAGTTACCAGTTACCAGTTACCAGTATTCGTATTCGTGAGTTATTTTATATAATTAAACTAATAACAATGTAGGAACACTATTAGTTTTCTATTTTTTTGCAGTATTAATAATGATGATATTAATATAATATGACCGAACCTTTGTACTTTGTACATTGTACATATTTACTATTTACTAGTTTGGTTGCTGATTTTTCATGCATGTGCACACAAAATACAGAATACAAAATACAAACGGTCATTATAATATCCACTTGCACTTGATGCTGGAAACATGAATATGACGACTGTACACTGTACAGTACGAGTACAAGTTGAATGTTGAATCTTGAGTCTTGAGTTTTCCGTTTATACATTTACGCTGTGTGGATTGTGGATTGTGGATGTCGATTAATGTGGACTCATTACAATTATGACTGGGATGTGATTGGTATACGGTATCATGTATTATCAACCGTCAATGCACTCTTGATTTGAAAAAGTGATGTAACTTTCCAATCAATATACTGAGAGTGTATAATGTATCCCACATCCTATCCCATGGATTAGAGATGAAATCAACATGAAAATCAAAATCAAGTATAAAACAAGAATCAGAATAAAAACAACCCCATCAAACCCTAATGAGAAAGAGAATGAATAGATTTTAGAGTTTAGAGTGTAGTGGGGTAGCAAAACTGCAGCCATGTGGTTGTGGTGGAAGATTTACCCCACATCTGGATCGGAATTGGTGAAACAGGGTTGAAGAGGTTTCAAAGTTTCCTCGTAGATTGCACTGGGCCCTTCAAAGGCGAGGAATTCAATGCCACTTATTTTTTGTTGAGGTTCTTCATTCTTGCTGAGGTCTATTCTCTTTCTTCTTCTTGTGCTGCTGCTGTTGCTTCAAGTCATTATTATATTCCTTTGGAGATTGGAGAGGCGAGCGATCAAGTGAGCTGAGAGAAGAGGCAGGAGTGAAACTGGTATACGAGTATAATATTTGAAAGCCGAAATAGTCAACATGATGAAGCAAGCAATGTTTTTGGTTGGCAACGAAGAACGAAGAACGAAGGAAGAAAGAAAGAGATAGATAGTGAGCAAGAGAGAGAGAGAGAGAGAAGGCGAGAGGAGTCGAAAGTTTGCCGTAGGCCGTAGAACTCTGGAATGTGCATTTTCCTCAACTTTGGGGTTGTGTTCTTGTTCCGTTTCTTCTCCTCGTCCTCTTCGTCTTGGTCTTTATACCATATTCCTATTCTTCTACCTGAGTTCTTTCTACCTGTGTATATATCTATACAATATATGAAGAATATAAAGCATAGATGTATGATATAGGCATGGATGCATAGATGATAAGTGAGGATATACCATGTAATTTACCCATATGTATGTATGCTGAGATATGTAATCTTCTCCTTCTCCTTCGTCTTTTTCAACTGCTACAAACTACAAACTACAAACCAACAACCTGTTGCCTTTACCTTTACCTTTGCTTGATATTATTATTGTTGCTGCTCCTGCTCTGCCTCTCTCGATGGACTCTGAAAATCACATCAGTTGTACCTCGGTCAATGAAGCTATCTAGACGTGTATAGTTCTCGTGTGTGTGTGTGTGTGTGTTCTTATTTTTCTCATTACATATTTTTTTGGTTGAAATTGTTGGAAAATTATCAATTCAGTTTTTTATTTGCATTGAGAATTGAAAATGAAGTGACAAGAATTGAGAATTGAATATTGAGCAGTGACCGTACAACAAAACAACAAGGAAAAAACACAGGAAAAACGAGTGCATGGATGGATAGTGAATATTTAACAATATAATATAATATTTATCATAATCAGAAATTGAATAAATAATAATAAATTGGATCCGAGATATTGGAAAAATAAATACAAGTGGGTGGAAAAAAAAGTGTGAAAAGTGGATGAAAAAAGAAGAAGAGGAAGAGAAGAAAAAAAAGTTTTTTTCGGTGAAATGCAACCACCTGTGTTAAATTGGTTGTAAAACCATGGGGTTTCCTATACCGGAGAACCGGACGGGGAACCGAAGCTTCCCCGTCATCATCACAATCACACTAAGCCTGTGGTCAATTTTACTAAGCCAAGTGATTTTGGTGAGGTCAGAAGTGACCCGGGAATTTGAGATATCAGAAGGAGTCCCCATAGGGACTAGTATTGGTTTTATTGGTGAGCAAATCTCGGGGAGTTTGAACCCACCACCACCATATTTAATTGTGCCAGTGCCCGGTAGTTCAGTGGACTCTGACCTAATCATTGATCAGAGTAATGGTGAAATTCGGACTAGAATCCAATTGGATCGTGAGACACGGGATTTATATTCATTGGTCGCCATTCCAATGACTGGGGAGAATATTCGTGTCATTATTCGCGTCAAGGATGAAAATGACAACGCACCAACGTAATATTAAATATTAATTAAAAAATATGTAGATTTATTATCCATCATTATTTTTATTATTATTATTTGTTTCATTCTCTTCAAATTCTTTCTCTTTCTGATTAAAATTCTATTTAAAAAACCATCAACCATCAACTATCAACTCTCAAATATTACATTTTACATTTCAACTGCTTGGATCTTTATTTAAATAGTCATTTAAATATTAAATAATTTGAAATAGATTCAGTTTTTCTGCAAAACTTTAAAATGAAAAAGTCAAACAGTTTTGTATTTCGTACACCACGCTATAAGCTAGACGCCACACACTAGACATTAGACACACTATGCAAAATACAAGGCGCAAAATATACAGCAGCTTTTCATGTATGAGCTAATTACTCTAACTAATATCAAAAGACGAATCAAGAATCAAGATGTAGGGTGTAGGAATAAATATGCGGCAAACCACACTCATTTTAAAATTGACAGAATGCACTGTCAAATTAAATGCAGATTTCGTTCTACTTCCATTTTCTTCCTACTTTTAAATTTTTACACTTTTCTGTTTTCTGTTTGTGTCATAAAACTCAAAGCTCACAGCTAGAAGCTAGAAATTCATGAATCAAGACACATGTGCATTTAACATTTAGCCTTATTTTTAACAATGGTTTTTACTCTTTTGACACTTTTTCTTTACAATTCCCATTTACAATCACATTGTTTCAAAAAACATTTAGTGACTACAATTTTTAACACTTGTTTAAAAACAAAACATTTTATTCATGTTTGATATTATTTATTAAGTATGCGCATAATATTAATATTAAATGTTAAAGAGAATGAAAAGTTGCATTGTTATTTATTATTATGATTTTATCCATACCAGAGTATATGCAGAGGATATAGGGTATAGGTTGTACTGTAGTGAGTACACAGATTTTAAAGTATAGATATAGACAATGAAAAATATGCAACTTTGTTTTGTGTTTTGTGTTCTGAACTTTATTTCACGCGGTCGTGTGTATTTTGTATTTAGTATTTCCCTATACATAAAAATTTATTCGTACTATTAATATTATTATGATTATGATTATTACACTTTCTAATTCACTCGTTTAGTATTTGTAAATGGTAAATGGCGTTGGTTGTAGTTGTAATCGTAATCGTAATCGTCGAGTAGTGAGGAATAAATAACTACAGGCTAAGAAACGTGTAATAATAATAATATGTATATTATGTTTTATGCGTTATGTGTGGTTGATAATGTGGATGTAGATGTACAATGTACATAGATGAGAGTAATACATTTTGCCTACAATAAATGTGTAAGGAAATATATCGTATTTACGTAGGCTTGTATTATGTATTATGTGTTATTTTATACAATGTGTTACATGTATAACAAATCGGTTCTTCAGTGTAGAAAAATCTAGAGAATAGAAAAAGATACATATTGAAAAAAATCCAAGATCTATATAAAATGAACATGAACATAATACAAAATGCATAATACATAATACATACACGAGGAAAAATCTGTTTTGACAAATAGCTGTATGTTTTGTGTAGTGTAACAAACGTGTGTACATTTTTCTTGACAAAGAAAGAAAAGTTTTTGTACTTTTTTTTCTATCCTTCTCATCCTGATACTTTCTGTATCTTTTTTTTCTCTCTCTCTTGTTCGTTCTTTGGTTCTTTTTCTCATTTTGAATGTAATAATTTGTAACTTTTCTTCATCTTTTTCTTGTGTGATGGTATGGTTTGATGTTTGATGTTTGATGGTCTGATATGCTGGTTCTTGTCTGTATTTTGTATTTTGTATTTCATATGCCATATTCTACACAGACACATTGTATTTTGTACCTTGTGTGTTTATACATTTCTATATTATATATTATTTGTACTTTGTACGTGTTACATGTTGCATTTTCCATATAATGATGTGATGTGATGTGATGATGCAGGTTTCCATCCGAGTACATGAGTGTAGAGTTCCCAGAGAATACTCCTTCAGATGTCAAGCGGACCCTCCTGCCGGCGAGGGACAAAGATTTGGGGATTTATAATACTCAGCGCTACCAGATTTCTGGAGGCAATGTGAACAATGCTTTTCGGTTGTCTTCACATCGCGAAAGAGACGGTGTGCTGTATTTAGACCTTCAGGTGAATGGATTTCTGGATCGTGAAACTACCCCATTTTACAATCTTGTAATTGATGCTTTCGACGGAGGCTTACCACCCAAAAAAGGATCCATGACCGTCCACGTCAACCTCACCGATGTTAATGACAACGCTCCGATATATGTAAATTACCAACATAAATACAACTACAAGTTATTATGAATTATGAATTAGCATCATCTAGATATTTACAATTTACAATTGACGATCCCTTCATCACGAATCATAATATGATACAATCGGATTACCAATTTTTTCACATTTGTTTCAACTGATATGATTTTACTTATTTAAAATTCACAATACTTTTTCTTTCCATTCTATATTATAGAATCAAAGTCGGTATTTTGCGACCGTACCTGAAAATGCCACAGTCGGGACGAGTGTCCTTCAAGTTTGTGCCACAGACACGGATGCTGGACAAAATGGTCAAGTTCTCTACTCGATAAATCGGAGACAGACTGACAAAGATTCCTTCTTTGTCATTGACAAAGTTAGTGGTGTCATCTCGGTGAATCGACCTTTAGACTTTGAAAGTAAAGAAGTGCATGAACTCGTTGTAGTGGCCCGAGATCAGGGTGTTCAACCTTTGGAAACCACTGTTTTCGTCTCCATCTCACTCATCGATGTCAATGATAATCAAGTAAGTTCATTTTTGTCCATTTCTGAACATGTGAATAATAATAATAAATAAATAATAGATAATGCATTCTGGATTTTGTGCATATGTACCACACATCTATTTTTTGTATTCGTAAATATGAGTGGTAGCATTGAGCATTGATCATTGGACATTGAACTGAATCTGTTTGATGTTTTGTACTTTGTTCTCTTTTCATTATAAACAGTAAACAGTAAGGATTTCACATGAATTTGTCAAATTTCATCACAATATAATATTATATTGTGCAGCTCACAATAATACCAATACTAATGCCAATGTACGATATTATTATGCTCAATAGAATAGCCTTAGAGAAATTGTCATAATTTCTTGATCATTCTGTCAACAGTTTGTATTTTGTATTTTGTATATTAAATATAACAATACATTTCAAACTTCAAATGACTCGGAACTCAAAACTCTAACCTCAAACCTCGAGACTTTTGAGACTTGAGAATTGAGAATTGAGATTCCGTAAATTGTAAAGTGTAAAGTGCAGTAAAGTTAAGCTCTGTTTTATATTTTATGACATGCATTTGTATTTTGTATTTTTGTGTACCAAAAGCTGAGCTCTGAGCTCATACATTTCCAATTTTGACAGCATGTACCCACATTCCATATTGTGCATGAAACTGTATATATACGATAATAATGTATAATGTTTTATATGAGTAAGGAAAGAACGTGCACAAGTGTGTAAATGTATATATATGCATATTATACATATTTATAAAGGGACGAAAACGAAATGAGTGAATGAGAGAGAAAGAACTATTAGCTATTAGGCAGAAGGCATTAGGATTTTTTCGGCATGTTTACTGTTTACTGGATGAACCTCGACTCTCGACTCATTCCTTCTTATTTTTCGTTTTCATTTTCCTCTTTGGTTTGGTCTTTGGTCGCATGAGTCGTCAGTCTTCAGTCGTCAGTTTTCCCGATGAAATATGAAATATGAAATGAAGCAGCAGGTACCATATTCAATAATAATGATAGTGTTAAGGACGAGGACGACTTTGATGGGATTGGAAGGATTCAAGTCTCAAGTCTCAAGTCTCAAGTCTCAAGTCTCAAGTCGAGTCGAATTGAGTTTAGTTGAATTGGGTTGGCCTAAGCTGAACTGAGTTAAACTGAGTCGACTCTACTCAAGTGCATTTACCATAATATTTTCCGCTCATTTCTTTCCTTTTTCCCCAATTTTTCTTAGGTAAAAAAGGGACTACCAACAAGCATTCAACAAAACTTCTTACATGGTTCGATTTACAATTTTAAATGAAACAGTAACAAATGGGATGTTAAATTTTGCAGTACAGAGTATTGAGAATTGAGAATTGAGAATGAAGCCTTCTTGTACGCAGTAAAAAAGTTGATAATCAATACTCAATACTCATGCTTCTTCATAACAAAAGAGGGAATAGACAATAAAGAACAGATGACGAAATATTGTTTTTAAAATGGAAACAAAATGTGGAAAATTTAAAAGTATCATATTGTGACCATTTGACTTGATTTGGCTTGTGACTTGAGACTTGAGTCTGGATTTTTCACAATCCACAATGTATCAAATTCATATTTTGTTCTGTGTGTAGTGTGTACCCAAAAAATACAATAGGAAATGGTAGACTTTTGACTAAATTCCTTAGATTTTATCTCCAGACAAAACATTAAAAGGTGTTTAGTGTCTAGATTCTAGATTCTAGAGTTTAGAAGTTAGAAGTTAGACCACAGATCTAGAAAGGACAAGTAGAAAGGTCACACAAGTACATTTTTTGACAACATCATTATCTGCAATTACTGATATTCTTGTTCTTGTTCTTATTCTCAGCTAGGCTAACAATATGTTTGTTTACTGTTCAAATTTGAAAATGAGAATTGAGATACATGGAAAACTAGAAACTAAACACTATAGACTCTAGACTGACAGAAAAATAAAGTGAAGAATGTCGAGGCTACAAACTAGAAAGTAGAAACCAGAAACTTAAAACTACAAACTACCTACAAACAAAAACAAAACAGAAATTTACCTACAGAAAAAGTCATTAGGGATGAAAATCCCTCGTAATGATAATGACGTTTTTAAAATAACTTGATGAAAAAACAAGGCTGCATCAGAAGGATACGACATGACGATAACGACAATATTTTAACTGTGTTTAACTGTAAATGGCAGCAAATGGTAAACAAAATAGGAGCGTAATGTAAATTTGTAGTAAATGCTAATGACACGCTCATATTTTTCAAAACGTTTTTGTTCTTTGCTAATTCCAACTGTCATCATATGTAATCCGTATTTTAACATCTAACTGTAAATACTAAATAGTAAGCGGCAAAAGACGAGAAAAAAGCATCGTTTATTCTTTAGTCTATAATGTTTGATGCTATAATTGAGAAACCGTAAAATAGTAAAGAAAATAATCAATAGAAAAACACATGCAGAATTCAAATATGAATGAATGAATGATAAATGTTTTTTTTTGTTTTGATTTTTCAGCCGGTGATTTCCCTGATTTTCTTGACGGATGATGCAACCCCAAAAGTTGCAGAGGGTGCACAACCTGGAGAATTTGTTGCTCGAATCAGTGTTCATGATCCAGACTCGAAGCAAGAATATTCCAATTTAAATGTTACTCTTGAAGGTGGAATGGGTCATTTTGGACTGACCACGAGGAATAATGTCGTCTACCTCGTCATAATTTCCCAACTGTTGGATCGAGAAATCACGCCAAAGTATACGCTAAGTCTGGTTGCCACCGATGGAGGAAGTCCACCGCTCAATACGTCTTGCACCTTCCATTTGAACGTCATTGCCATCAATGACCAACAAGACGTTGCCCCTGAACTTGTAAGTAAAATCCAAACTGAAATTTAGCTTTTCAATTTTCAATGGAATTCACAGATTCACAAAGATTCACCCTTTTTTCTTTTTCCCCTTTGTGTTCGTTTTTTTTGTTTTGTATTGGTATTTGGATTTGCATTTTCATCCTAATTAATTGCCTCATTTTTTGCTACCTCTGTGAATCAATTCATCTTTATAGATTAAAGATGCATCTTAATTTTGTCCCTCTAAAGAATAATTCTTTGATTCATTTTTCATTCCACTTGATGTTATTTAAATTCAACATAATATTTTTTACTTTTTACCATGGTTTACGAATACGATTTATTTACGATTTATGGTTTATTATTATGAAATGTCATTAAACTATGGGGTGTTTGTATATTTTGTACCTTTGTGTACCTTGGCAATTGTAGACAAGCAAGTTGTACACCTTTAGCATCGTGGAGAATAATGAGCCCGGCGCCTTCGTAGGTCGTGTGACTGCTGTTGAAGGAGACATTGGCGAAAATAGTTCCATCAGATATTCCATGGAAGCTTCACACGAGGACTTTGAAATCGACTCCACTTCAGGTAAACCAAAAAATCAAATTACATTTTTGTCACTCATTTTTACTCTGCTTTTCTTCTCATAAATAGTTTATCCTTCCAGTTTCAGACCACATACAAATATACAAGCATATGGTTTTGCCATTGGGTTTTCCATACTCAATACTCCATACTCGATAATATAAAACTCCAGGAAATCAATGTCAATGAATGTTGAATGTCGAATGTCATGAAACGAGTCTTCAAGGCGCCCTTTTAAAATAGTCCTTTTTTAATTTTTACTTTTTACATGTGCATCGTACAAAAACGTTCACTTTTACATGAACTCCAAGCTCCAAAATCCAAAGCTGGTGTCTGTCTGTTTTCTGTTGACTGGACACTAGACACTAGACATGTAGAATGTACATTCTAGACATGGGTTATGTTTTTTGTCGTCAGATATCAGATATTTATACGATGAAATATGGACGTCGCATGCCACAACAATATTAAATATTATAGACATTCATGGAACTTTTGTATTTAAAGAAAAGGAGAAAATATCGTATAATAAATAATAGCACCATAATTAGCATCATCCGTACGGCTAGCATCAAGCATCTAAAATGTAGAATCTAGCACGGCATGCAAAAAGTAAAAAGTTCAAAGGCTGAAAACTCTTTACTCAAGACTCAAGAGTGAAGACTCAAAGTATCATCATATAGATAAAATGAACTGTGGAGGATTTGAGGATAGAAAACCTAGAATTATCATAGTCGCATCCACACAAACACACACACACATTATAGTTAATAGTTAATAATATCCCCTGCGTTTCTTGTTTTCTGTCTTTTTCTTCTCGTTATTGTTGAACTGTACAGTGTAGATTGTATTGTACATTTTAATCGTATTTATATCAAATTGTTTCATATCACATCAATTTACATCATGCTATGTTTGTAGTTTGTATCCTCTATCCTCTATCTTCTATCTTCTATGTTCTATCTTGTATCGTGTTCTGGTCTGGTCTGAGTTGTGGGTAGTTGAATTGTTTCGAGTTTGAAGTTTAGAGTTTAGAGTTGGAATTAGAATTGGAATTGGAATTGTTTCAACACTACGTATCAACTATCAACTATCAACCTTTGGTTTCATGAGAGAATCCTCATTGCTTCTGTTTTCTGTTTTATGTTCCCTGTCTTTTTATCTCCCTCTCTCTCTCTCTGTGTATTATGTTGAATGTTGAATGATATCATTTTTATAATGTACAAATTCTGAGATTTATCATCATAATTCTATAATTATAGAGAAGATTTTTCTCCTTCTTCTTTCTTCTCTCCTTCTTGGTTTTTCTTATTTCCCTGATGAAAACTGGGAATGAAAGGAAAGAGAAGGAGAAGAAGAAGGGTTGAAATAATCAAATTCTTTTTTATACTTGTACATACTTTTGTATACCTGAACCAGAAGCTGAAGCTGAAGCTGAGACACTGCATCGGTAGATGTATCATTAAATTCATTACAATATACAATATTATAAGGTACATGGACGATGGAGGCATAGTACATGTTGTATTATGTATTATGTATTATCGGTTTCATACACGGTTTATTGTATTGTATTGTATTATGTTGTACTTTGCCGTTACATGGTAAATTGTACATGCTACAAGCTGCATGAAACTTGAGACTTGAGACTTGAGACTTGGTGTATGATGTAAGTAAAGTGGTGTTTTCTCGGAAAATCACACTAATTTTCTGATACAGTCTCTAGTCTCTAGTCTCTATAAAATATAAAATGATTGCGGTATGAAAGGAAATGATTAGCAAGACTTTTTTTTACTCACAAGTCACAAGCACCACCGCTTGTTGATACTTTCCTTCTACCTTCTACCTTCTACCTTCTACCTTGTACCTTGTACCAAATCTCACACACCATTCTACTTACTACTTTGTACATGATATTTTATAATTCCTGACAAATGTCTCAGGTCTATAAAAAATAAAAATTGACCACCGTTTTGGAAAACAATTTTAAATAACTCTGACTTTATGATGTATCATACTAAATATTAAAATAGAAGGAGTATAAAATCCTATGGAAAAAAACTTTAAAAGTGCACCTGTGTATGAAATCATGTGGATGTGATTGATGTAGTACCGTAGCTTGCGGATGATGTGTGATGTGTGATGTGTCATATTCATCGGTATATTCGTATGCGGATTTTCGTACATTGTTCAGAGCTAAGAGCACAGAGCTGAAAACCTACTCGTTCTATTACTAGGAATTGAAACAAATTCATAATTTGTAATTCATAAGCTCTGTCATGTACAATCTAAAATGTACAATGTACAAAGTACAAATGAGTGTGTGATGATGATTATGTTTGTGAGTAAGCGAGTGTGATTGAGGACGAATGACGAATGTACACTGTACACCGTGCACCGGCACCGGTATTTTTCGTATTTGGGATTTTTATACTTGTGGCTGTCTGTATCTGTGTTTTGTTTGTAAATTTACAATTTTTTCTTACATAAACCCGTGCACACGGACCAGCGTTCAGTGTTGAATGTGCAACAATAGGTAACAAAAGTAATTTTTCCTCAAGCTTGTAAAACAAACTAGCGACAGTGTTCATTTAATGACGTTCACAATTCACAACGCTTATATGAATACATATTTTTCCCTGCAAACTATCTAAAAACTACAAACTACAAAGTACACAAGTGCCGAAACCTAAACCAAACCAAACCAAAGTCGAAGCCGAAAAATATTATTGTGTTATATTATATTATATTGTACCAACACACCAACTATCTTTGTACTTTGTACTTTGTACAGAGTACAGACAAAATAGAGAATATAGAGATATGCAATGAAAATTTCCTAATGTGTCATTGTTTAGATTCTCTTTCTCAAGTCTCTAAATTCTAGACTCGAGTCTCGAGTCTAGAGTCCGTCGGTAGGTACCTTTTTTCTTCTCTTTTCTCCCTTTTTCTTTATTTTTTCACCGCAAGCCAAATCCAAATCCAACTCAAAAGTCAAGTAAATGTTAGTGGTAAATGGTAAATGCTTAGAGCATCCAATCCACATCCACCATCAACCATCAACTATTAACTACGATGATCCAAAACAAGTGTAGCAATTCGGAGAAATTGTGTTTTTATTTGTGTTCGGCATACGCAGTGTTATTAGTGTATAAATGTATAATGTATCGGGTACTTGTGAACTCATAAAATGCCATATGTACAAGATTATGTACACTCCACACTGCACTGTATTCCTTACAAATCCACTACCTTCCTACACTTGTGATCTGCACCGTCCACCGTCCACCGTCCACCGCATGCCCGTATACGTCACAGGATTAAATATTAGACATTTTATTACAGATAGAGACACGCAGAGGTTACAAATATGAAAAAAGGTATCAATTTCTTTTATGTCTAGATGTGGATAATAGATAGGAACATGTGTACACAAAGTACAAAATATAGGTACATACTCATTATTATTACATCTATATTTTCCACAGAGGAAAATTTTCTGCATCTGAAACCGATGCAATGGCATGACATGATGATGAAATGTGAAATAACATAAAATATATTAGAGCTCCAATTCTGTCTCTGTACTCTGAACTCTATACACTGTGAAAAATCATGTATTGGCTGTCTCGTAGAAAAACTGCAGCAATAAGACATAAGACAAAAGACGTAATGTGTGATTACATATGTACATACTGATATATGACAGGTACGTGTTACACATTGGACATTGTATGTAGAATGTAGGGTGTAGAGTGTACGTTGTAGAGTAGATGGATTGGACATGCATTTGGGTAAAATATAAAATATATAGGAGAGCAAAAGGAAGAGCAAGAGCAGGAGAATTAGATAGATAGGTAGATAGGTAGATAGATGGATAGAGAGATAGGTAGAGAGAGAGACGGGAAAGAGAAGGAAAGAGACCCAGTGCTCCAAAAATTATCCTTCATAGATTTAGTTTTTACCACCAGACCCGCAGGGGTTTGTAATAAAAGGTGTATTTATGTATGTCTTTTCTTTTCCACAAATAACATACCAGGTGACTCGGGTGAGTGAGTGAACAAGTTAGTGAGTTGATGTGCTGGTGGAGGTAGAGAGGTAAAGATAGTGTTGGCCCAAGTTTGAATTTGAGTTTTGAAAAACAGTCCAGACTTTAGTCGTCTTGAATGTAAAGTCACTTGTTTTTTTATAACCGAGCTTTGAGCTTCCTCTTGGTTCTTGATTCTTGGTATACTTGGAGTTTGGAGTTTGGAGTTTGGAACTTGGTACTCGGACGATAGCAAAGTTAAGGATAGGCAATGGATGGAAAATGGATGGTGGGTACTCCTTCGTCTGTACTTATACTCTATACTTTTCATGATTCTCAACTCTATCTGTCCCGCTCGCTTCTAGCCAAACCAAACCAAACCAAACCAAAGCAAAGTAAACGAAATGAAACCAAAGTACATAAACTTGGACTCATATGTGTTCACATACACAGTGTACTTATTACTTATAATCCCATCACACGTATCTCTCTCTCTCTCTATTTCTGTCTATCTTCCTATCTATCCATTCTCCATTCTCTTTCTCTCTTTTCTCTTTGTACATGTACAGTTTTAAAAGCATTTCCTAATAATGCAGGTGTATACTTTTAACTCTGTCGAGTCAAGTCGAGTCGAGAGTAGAGTCGTCCAATGAAGAAAATCCCAATTCCGATCCTCTTTTTCTTTTTCCTCTCCTTCCCTCTCAACTCTAAAACCTAAACTCTAAACTCTCAACACTGCCCATAGTAGGGCCAACAATCTGTATTTTAACCACCGTCCATATAATATATCTATAATCTATATGGAACGAATACTGTTTCTTGTACCGTGTATGTATTGTGCATTGTGCATTGTATGGATAACAGATATGTGATTTTTTTTCTTTGGGTGTAAATATTTCAAAGACGAATTCAAGCACTAAAGACAAAAAAACCATCGACCATCTAAACTCTTGACTCTGCACATGTACAGACAGTATATATGTATTTTCTATCTGTATATCATGCATATTGTTTGATATTTAGTGCAGCTATGTTGAGAAATTAGAATTGAGAATGGAGAATTGGGAATTCAGAGCGTAGTAAATTTCAAATTACAGAGGAGAGGAAAATAAAATGGATAGAGAAGGGAAGGAAAAGGGGAAACGAGCAGTTTTTGCAATTTCCAAAACTAAAATAATATATTACTTGAGTCTTGCGATTTGAGTCTTGAGACTTGAGAAAATGAATGCCGTTTTACTAATAGTCATTTCCATTCCATTCTCTTTGAAAACTCTGAAAATTGAGCATTGAGCATTGAACATTGAACATTGAGTTGAGATGAGCAGGACGAGGAAAAGGAACAAGAGCAAGAACAAGAGGAATAAGGGGACGGTGATAATAGTAATAATAATAATAATGATGAGAGAAATATAATTTATCACTTCTGTTTTGCTATATTGCTGATGTTGATGCTGATGTTAGTAAAGAGTCTAGAGACTAGAGAAAAGAAACTAGAGAGTCTAGAGAGACAGAGTACGAGTTTATTGTTGACTGTGTAATTTTATTTACGGTCCTTGTTAAATGCGCGGATAATGATGCATGTAATGGGCCAAGTGTAAAATACAATGAGAATACACGTGTACTACATATTAGCCGTTTTATCTATACCTATTCATTTCTGCTACTACTACTGCTACGACTTTGGTTAAGACAGCGACAACGACTACTGGCCAAATGATATGCTAAAAGGTAAATGCAAAAGCACCATACAGATAAAAATACAAAATACACATGTAGATATACATGCATAAACAGACCAGAGACAGAACCAGCGACAGAACCAGCGACAGAGACAGAAACTGTGTCCCATATTTCTTTTCGCCTTTGTCATCATCAAACTATTATTATTATTATTATTATTGCTACCATTATTATTAGTCGTGTTTTTTATTATATTATATTTTATATTATACTTTTTGACTTTGATTTTGACTTTGATTCCCAAGTTTCGAGTCTCGAATCTCAAGCGATTAAAGAATAAAGAAGGCAGTACGAACTGCAATCGAGACAATCGAAAACTATTAGCGATGGAATGGAATAAAATAAAAGATGAAATAAAAATCTAGGGAAATAAACTAGGCTACTTTAATGTAATGATTTGCAATGAAATGACATTCGGCACTTTTCAAGCTGAATGATTCTTTTTAACAATACATTCTACACATGTCTACAACTGTACGAGCATAAGTGAATGGATAATGAATAATGAGCGATGGAATTACGATATAATCATGTTTATGACACTAGACACTATAGTACACTCTTTTACCGTTAACAAGTTGGAAGTAAAGGCAAAGGAGCTTTTTAATGTGCATCATGTATAAATAATGTGGAAGTAATAATAAAAATGACATGAGTGTGCTATTATCATCATTATTATTATGATAATGATTTTGATCATGATTATTTTACTACGGTACCGCTGGTAGGTACGGCAATGGAAAATGGAAAGGAAAACCCGTTGGCTTTGATTTTACCTAAAACGGAGAAAAAGAAAGTTGAATTTCAAATACTAAATTATATGGATTGATAAGAAGATGAGAATTAGAAGGAAGGAAGGAAGGAAGGTAGATTTATCTATTATAAATTACAATGTATTCCAGTCAGATTATATCACTTTAAGATGATTAAGAAATGAGAAAAAATGACCGTTCTTCGTGTTGATGAACTTTTTCTTTTGATTTCCCATTTTCCATTTTTCTACCGGTAAATATTATGTACAAAAAAGACAATTCCGGGGTTCAGAGTTAAGAGCTGAGTGAGTGAGAAAAGTGTAAACTGTAAATGTTTCATTTGACTTTTGACTTTGTGCCTAAGTTTGAATTTTACGTTTTGTATTTCGAGTTTTGAGTAATTGACTCTTTCCGAAGTTACCGAATTTGAAGAAAGCAAGTAAAAAATGAAACGTCAATATTTTTTTTAGTGAAAAAAAATTATCCTTTTTCCATTCTACTGTATGTAGAATTTAGAGTGTAGAGTGTAGAGCGTAGAGTGGTTGTTCACTATTCAAGTGGATTGGTAGATTAAGGAAGAGTAATGCATGTCTTCCCCTCATTTTCCAAAGATACAGGAATATATAGCTAAGGGCGGGTGTGTAGAGTGTAGTATTTTGTATTTTCTATCTGTATATTGTGCGTAGGATGTAGAGTGTAGAATGTAGAATGTATCATCGTCATATTATGTATTCTGTACCGTGTACAATGTATACATACATATTCAGTTGAAAATAACCTTTTCCTCTTTCCTCTCCTTATTTCTTCTTTCATATTATCATTATTATTGTTTCTCTCTCTTTCTCTCTCTCTCTGTCTTGTAATTATTGTGAATATTATTTTATGGATAGGAACATTTTGCCTATTTTCCTTCTCATCTTCAATCTTATAAGTTATAAGCAACGGTCCCGCTCAAAGTTACTTGGAGTTTTATAATATAAAATACACACTTTACACTTGTTTTATGCCTGACTCTTGACTCATTTGACTCTTTTGATTCCCTTTGAAATTTTAAATTCTACAAGTTTTTCCCTAGTTTGCAGTAGTTTGTAGTTTGTAGTTTGACAGTCAAAAGCCAAATAATTATCACTATCACACCACCACTGTCCTCTGTTCTCTGTCGTCTGTAGACTGTACACATGTTGATTTCCTCTTTATTCTTTTAAATCGGAATCAAGTTCCACCAGTTTCCGATTTAGATTAAAGTGGAGGAGTTGAAAAGAATGATCTTTTTTTTTATCCAAAAGTCAAACATGAAACAGGCGAAAAAAAGAAAGAAAATAGCAAAAAGGGGAAATGTTTTTACGGAAGACATAATATAATAGTATAACATGATATGATATGTTTTTTTTCTTCCTCCAATACTTTTTATACAATTAGTGACCCTTTCATCACCTTTGTTTCCTTGATACTTTTTCCATATTTTAATGATGATATTGTCTTATAAGTTATTTAAATGGTCATGGTCTAGTATCTTGTATCCAGTATCTAGTATTATGCATCGTGCATATCAAATACGTTGTACATTAGAATACTAGATCCAAAGCCAAAGCGAAAGCCAAAAATCTAAAGCCACAGTCAGATTCTATCTTGAAGCTGAAGAGTTGACTGACAGCTAGACCCTTCCTTGAAGGAAGAACGAGAGGGAAAAGAAGAGTTATTCACCACAGTTCTTTCCTTCCTTCCTCAAATACAAATACATACAATATACAATCAATCTACATATAATATTATAATATAATACATTCTAAATTCTATTTTCCAACTCATTCTCTGTACTCTGTACTATTTATTTATTCATGTACTTTTTGTCCCTTTTCTTCCTCCTTTCTTTCATCCATGTACAAATGTCAAATGTACAAATGTATGGTATTCCGTTTTTCCCTTTACAATTATTTTTGTTTATTTGATACCAAAACCAAAATCAAACCAAACCAGTCAAAATGAAAGACTCAAGACACAAGACACTGGACAGAAGAAACCAAAAGTAGTTGTACTGTTATCGTCATTATTCATTCATCATTATTACCACCTTTGTCACCTCACACTTCACAGTCCATTACATTTATTACTTATTTACACTATACACATAGCTATAGAATATAGAATATAGAATATAGACTATAGACATATACATGGACATTGGACATTGGACATGCATGGGTTTATCTATCTGCACATTTTGTTTTCATTTGCTTTGAAAAACTATTAATATCGGATAAATAAATAAGTACATAGAATATAAAATGTAAAATATAGAGGTAGACAGGGTCTTTTGTATTCATCATTTGTATCTAGTATCTAGTATCTCTACATTCTACATACGTATTATATCGATACACGATGCATACAAGAAAAGAGGTAGATGGACCTGATACTTGATGCATGTATTGAGTACTGAGTTCGGAGTACTGATGAGATGGATAGATGTACCAAGTAGATAGTTGATGGAAAAACTTTTGATACTTTTGATACTCTTGATAGTTTTGTATCTTGTATCATAGTCGTGGTCGTGCTATCGTGTTGAACGGTGGAAGGTGCAAGTTTGAAATTGGAAGTTGGATGTTGGAAGTTGGAGGTAATGGAAAGAGAGCGTGACAAAATATTCCCCACACTCCTCTCGCAGTATGTGACAGAGTAATAGAATTTTATATTCAAGATTCTAGATAGATGTATCTACAAATGACATATTCATGCACAAGAACGAGAAACAGCAGTATAGAAAACAGAGTACACACATGGAGAAAATAGAAATAGAAAATGCACATGGAGAGATAGGATTGTTGAGGGTGACAATAGGAAACTAGTTGTTGAGTGGTGAAGTTCAGCATCAGTTCAAGTCGCCCCGACAACGACAACGAGAACTAGAAGGAAAAGTAGAAGTAAAAGGAATAGGAAAAGGACAAGGACCACGACAATGACAATGACAACGACAGGAACAACGACAAGGAGAATGAATGGAGTGAAGCAGTTGATCTGCGTAATTCGGAGACAAAAGTTCCATTCTATAAACTCAGATACATAGGAAATACAATGGTTACCGCTTGTCTCATATATATTTGTCCCAGCATGCGTTTGACATATAGCATGGGACAAAGATGACTGAACGGTTAGGAAGAGAACTGAGAGAACTGAGAGGTGAGCTGGAGAGAAAGAAGAAGGAAAAGAAGACAAGAGCATCTGTATGAGTGTGTGTGTAGTGTGTAGGTGAGGAGTATGTTGAAAATAAAAGGAGAAATACTGAAGAGAGGCAAACAGTGAACAGAGTGCATGACATCCTCTCGTAGCTCGTAGATAGATCCAAGTACTTACGTACCTGGACTACACCTATGAGGTTTTATGTTGTCCACTGTTACATGTAAATAAATATATGTCATGCCACTATACAGTACACTATATTATATATTACACTACCCATCGTAAACGCACCAAGACCAAGAAAAGGAAAAGAAAAATTGAGGGTCTCCTCACTTGACTTGACTTCACTTTACTTCACTCTCTCTCTCTCTCTATCTTTTTATACCTGCCTTCACCATTACCCATTACCCATTATAAACTATCCAATCCATGCTGCATGCTGTATGCTGTATATTGTACCTGTAGTATGTACGTAAAACAACTCCTCCAACTCCAACATTCAACGTCCCTTTACACGATATCTATAACCTTTTTCTCGTTGCATATATTATATATTATATATATTATACATCTTTTTGAGGTTCCAGAGGGAGTTTACAGTACATATCTTTTGTGTTATTGCTATTATTACCTATTATCATCATGACTTTACAACTACACACTATACAATATTCTGTATACCAAGTACCGAGTTGTAGTCGTAGTCGTAGTCGTAGTTGTAGGCATAGTCATGGTTATGGTTGTAGGCAGAGGCATACCTTCAAATACATGCATACAGAATAATGCTGCCTTTTTTTTCTTTCCTTCTTTCGTTCATCTTCACAATTCTCAAAGTCAAGAACTCTCTTCACTATCCATGCTTGAGCGTATGGGGATGAGCCTGAGTATTGAGCATTGAGTGTGTGTAACTGGTAAATGTTCAATAGTAAAAGGGAATTGGGTCCTAATAATGACCATACATACATGTGTACGTATGTATGGATGCATCAAAGTAAAACAGGGAAACGACACATTGTGCATATTTATAATTCACAATCCATAAGTAGTCTACAATCTAGAATCTCTATACTACCGTGGATATTAAAACTGGAAGGTATAATGTATGATATGATGCATAATCTTGGGATACTTGACCCAAAGTATATAACTAAATTTGATTTGTTTACTCATTTGTAGGTATCATCACGGCGAGGAGTGCGTTGGATCGCGAAAAACAATCCTCATATGAACTGAAAATCATTGCGTTCGACCAAGGAACCTCAAGGACTTCTTTTTCTTCTCCAACGCAGCAGAAACAATCCGAAGCCATTGTTAGAATAAAAATCATGGACCTCAATGATAATGCTCCAAAGGTAATACACAGATATTCAATAAACAATATGCAATATACATATGGTCCAGTGTACATACTTTTTAAGGACAATATTCCCTTCCTCAAACCAACACAAACTGGAAAATGTAAAGTAATGGTTGATGTTTGATAGTTAATGGTTTTACTTGAACCGTAATATGAACCTGGAAGAGTGAAATAATGACCGTACTTGTGTACATATACATATACATATAATATATAATACACATGAATACCTTAGAATCTACAATCTACAAAGTAGAATGTAGAATGTAGAGCAAACACACGTAAAAAGTATGGAGATTCCTCAAAACTTGAAAAATTTACTTGTCCGTTGTCCCATCGTCGTGTAATGACTAGTCAATAGTCAATAGTCAGGAGACTGTCTTCTGTCGACATTATAAATTGCACTCAAGGGTCGTTATAAAATTGTTTCACTGATGTGTGTATGTGTGTAATTGTCAGTTGCTTTATTTACTTATCCGTCTTAAGAAATATTGTATATATAAGACAGACGATGCGCGACATGAACCTGTTGCGCTTTAAATATACAAATATACTAATAAACAATTTATAATATCATTGGTCACTGGTTTTTAAATTCAAATAAACTTATTGGTTCCATCATAAAAAGAAGTTTGTGACAAAAAGTGAGTAGAAAATTCAAATTTAGAAAATAAGCAGCCCGTCGACTACTGTCTCTTAAGTATACACAATTCACAGTACATTTTCTTTTGACTTTTTGGTGTTTCATGTTGGATGTGTTAAATTGTGCCGAGATTTGTTTGTTTGTTTGTAGAAAGCGGCTTTTTGATTTTTGATATTTTTGATACGGCCTGTGGTTTTTATGTAGTAAGACGTAAGTAGTAGGTATCATGATCATGTGTAGTTTGTAGTTTGTAGTTTTGAATGAATGAGGAATGAGGAATGAAAAGACGATGAGCCATGAGCCATGAGAAATGAGAAAAGGCATCGCATCATAAAATAAATAAATAAATAAACAAAAATGCTAAATATACACATACACAACAGACACACACACACATCTTGATTCTTGATGCATCCGTACGCTGAACAATCTAAAGTCTACAGTCGACAGTCTACTGTACAGTGTACACGTTATAAAGATATTATTATGCTCCATTGTATTTTTACAGTACAATGGAAGATGAAACGAGATAATTCCCGTGGAATTTTTATGTGTGTTAAGAGAAGATTCCTGTCTAATCGCAGTATGTACATTGTGAATACGTGAAATGTGAATGTAGAATGTAGATATGTCTGTGTTTGGTGTTTGGAGTTTGTATCTTATGCGATATGTGATGAGTATGTATTTTTATTATTAATAGATTGAGCCGGGTGGTGATACGATAGTGGTGAGAGGAGACCAACCTGGCGGTGTGGAAGTGACAAGAGTCGTCGCCACTGACCCTGACAATGGTGTAAATGCCACGTTTACCTTCGCCCTCGTCAATGGTAAGTCGAGTCAAGTCCAAATTTTTCTCTTCTCTCTTTTGTCGATTTTATATTTTATAATATACTTTTCCTCTGGTCGTCCCCTCTCTCTCTCTTTTTCTTCCACTGTCTCTGTCTCTGATTGTGGTACTGGTACTGGTTCTGGTTCTGGTTCTGGTTCTGTTTGTCTCTCTCTCATCGTCAGATAGCCGACAGTCTGGTCTGGCTTTTGCCTGAGTTGGTTTGGTTTTGGTTTTGGTCCGTCCCGTCATTGAAAATGCAGTCAGTCTATGTGGACCTACACAAGTAGAAATAAAAGTCCAAGACTAAGACAGGCTACAGAAATTTTACCCTTGCTATTAGCTCAATGCGTACCAACAGAGAGACAGAAAGAACTAGACATAGAGGCAGAGAGGAACATAAAAAGACGAGAGGATACGGAGAGAAAGAGAGTTACCCATGTTTAAGCATTTTGTGTGTGTGTGAACGAGCTACTTTTGACCAGAGACCAGAGACAGAAACAAATTTCGGGGCGTGTAGGATATCAATCGTTGACTACGAAGGAACTACGAAACTACGAGTACCACTACGAGTAAATGCATGAGTTTTGAGTCTGTCTGGGAAAATAGACGAAAAGGAGATGAACCAGTCGAAGAAGTGGAAGAAGTCGAAGTAGAAAAATAAAAAGATGAGAAAGAGAGAGAGAGGTGTATGCAATAGATAGACAGAGACAGAGACAGAGACAGAAAGAGGAAAGGAAAAATCTTCTGATTTTCTGTTCCTAGTGATGGCTTCTAATTATGGTGATTCTAATAGTTACAGTAATGGGATCAATTTGTTTCCTTAGAAGGACGCTGGTATTTCCCCTACATATCTATTTATACTACACAAGTTTCCTGTGTACTCTGTACTCTGTATTATGTATACAGTATGCAGTACAACCTGAAACATGTATGTTGTATGTCTGTATGTATGTATGAAGATGGCACTGACTTTTTTTTTTATTCGAGTCTCTCAAGAGTTCTCTCAGAGAGATTTTCAAAGTATTACTATTATTATTATTAACGGACTTTTGGAGCTCTTGGACGCCTTCGTAGGTGTTTCACGCTCTCTTTCTATTTTTTCCACCAGAGACCAGAGGTATTGTCCTTTTGTCGAAACATTATTATTTTAACCAAAAGATAGAGAACAAAGCATCCTCATACATACATGAAAGATACATATGTAGAGTGTACAGTGTGGAGACATCAGCATGTGTAACAGTGAGTGTAGTGACAACAAGAACAACATACTCTCGCAACTTGAAGAAATAATGCACACGTGTATTCAATTGAATATGAAAGATTTTTCTAACTCATTCACTCTCTCACATGGTTTTATTTTACTGTACTGTACTGTATTCTGTATTGTATTTTGTATCAAGTATAAGCCGCTGTATTATTATTACACTCATTATGATGGTGAAGAAAAAGAGAAAATTTAACCACAATACAATACAAAATGCAGAACACGGTAAGAAATAGAGAATAGAGGGAGAGAGATAGAGAGAAAGAGAGAGAGCGCGGAGTTGACACTAGCCCTATGTTTATATTGGCGTATTTTGTATTTCCCATTGTCTTGAGTCAACATGGAAATCACAACTTCAACTTTCCCAATTCAAAATTCAAACACATGTTATTATGACAATTACAATTACAATTCGAGTTGGAGTTGGAGTTGCTGTAATTTGTACCATGTAAAATGTAAAATGTAGACACTAGATACTTAATAATAGTACAAATGATAATGGATGATATTTTTGGCATATTTTTCCCTGTGTATGTATAAAAATAGATGGCTACAGTGACTCGGAGGACTTTACCATCGATGTGAATACTGGGATCATTCGGACAAGGAAGACGTTGAGTCATGAGAAGAAGTCCTTCTACACTCTAGGCGTGATTGTGAGAGACAAAGGAATTCCACCCCTGGAAACAGTCCATGATTATCGTGTGCAGATACTCAATGTTAATTCTCATAGGCCTGCACCATCTCGGTCAAAGTTCAATTTTAAGGTATGCATTTTCATCCTTTATGTTTTATGGAGGAAAAAAATTATTATGCCTTTTTTTCACCTCTTTTCTTTTCCCCTGATATTCCAAAGTACATCCAACATCCAACATCCAACATCTTACATTTTGTTCTACAATTTATATGTACAATTTACAATCTACAGAATGATTCTGTTACATCTATAGATGCTTTTACAATGTACAATAGAAAATGACAAACTTGTACGATATTTTTATACATTAAACATGTACAAAGTATAAATTGCATGAAATACGAGAATATGTGTTTAGTCATGTGAAAAATACAAAAGATACAAATACATAATAATATATGACCAAAAGACAAAAAGAACATTGGGGAAAGAAAAATATGACTTTTTAAAATGTTCCTCCTTCTATTTACTTTTTTTACTATTTAATATTTATTATGTACGCACTAAACACTAAACACAGTGACAATACATAATACACAACACATAGTTTTACAGTTATTTCGACAGCAAAGAACATCAACAATCTTTCAAGAGTCAAAAGAGTCAGAGAGAGAACATACCAGAGCAAAGGCAAAAAGCTCGGCTCGACTTGACTCAGCTCGGCTCAGTATCCATTATCCATTATCCACACTAAATACCAAATGTTAAACCAATAGATGCAAACTTCTTAACCTTTTTAAAAATAATAAAAAAAAATTATGAATCTCTCTTCTTCTTCTTCTTCTTCAATCCATCCATTTGACTTCCCTTTTAACTCTCTTACCTTTTTCTCCTCCTTCTACGTTCTACGTTCTACGTAACTTTTGAATTTTGAATACACAACGCAACAAAAACAAACAAACAAACACACCGTATACGAGACTCACGACTGACGACTCACAAATAATAATAATAATATTACGAATAGGAATATCTGCACACTCAATACTCAATGATATTATGACTGTGGTTCCTTTATGACATTTTTATGACAAGTTTTTAATGTCTTTTTGCGAATTATGAGTTTGACTCTGTCTCGACTCTCGGCCGTTTTTGCTAAGGGTTTTCTTTTTCACCATTTGGATTTGGATTTATCCTCTCCTCTATCGTCTATAATTGTAGTCCTAATGACCGTTTAAAACGGCGCATAATAAAAAATATGTTATAACTATAATAATAATAATATAATATCTATAAAATAATACAATAGAATACAATGGATGTACTTACTTACACATTACACATTCTCTCTCTGTGATTTTTTTTATCATGGATCGTATTTCATTGCGGCCATATCCTCAATATTTAATATTTATTAGCCTTTTTTATCCCTATATTAAAGAGCAATAATGATGAGAAAAATATCATAAGAATACGATGCACTGTATAATATTATCATAATCATAATAGTATTATGATTATTAAAATGGATAAAACGGATTAATAATCATTATTATTGTTTTTGTTTTTTATGATAAATGATTAAGGATAAATGATGATAAACAGTAAATAGTAAATAATATATTATGGGTTTTTTGTGTGGAAATTACAGGTTTATGAAAATGCAACAGTTGGTCATGTTGTTGGAACTGTGACGGGTTTTGGTTCGGATAATGATAATTTAATTGGAGAAAGCAACAACAATAATAATAACAACAACAACAACAATAGGTACACCTACATGATAGTTCGAGGGAATACACAGGACACTTTTGACATGGATAAAACTTCGGGTGCAATATTAGTGGCAAAGGAGATAAAATATGAGATAACTTCACACTATCTTCTCCAAGTCAAGATAATTGACAATAGTGATGTGAGTAGTGCCAATTCAAATGTGAATAATATTGTGTCAGTGGATGTGGAAGTGTTGGATTTGAACAATCATGCTCCTCAATTCCTCCATGAGGATCCGCTAGTGTTCTCCGTCGCGGAAAATACCAGAGTGGGAAGTGTAGTGTGGAATTTCACAACGATTGACTCGGATGATGGTCTAAATGGGATTGTGCACTATTCTGTGATTTCTCAACAACCCGATGAAAAATTCCGGATAAATATGCTAACGGGTGCCCTGTATCTGCAGGCTCCTTTGGACTATGAAGTGCAAAGTGCATACATTGTGGTCATTCAGGCTACAGATCAAGCTCTGAATGTACAGGAACGTCTCAACTCCTCCATCACAGCACAGATTGAAGTGTCAGATGTGAATGATAATGCTCCACAAATTTTCTCTCCCTCAAAAATTTCAGTGTATGAAGTGGAACCCTCGGCTGCGGTTTTACATACAGTCATTGCAGGAGACCTGGATTCAAGTGAAAATGGTAGAATTAGCTATGCCATAACTTCTGGGAATGATGCGGGTTATTTTAAAATGAATCGGGATAATGGACAAGTGTCTCTGTCAAAACCATTGGATCGAGAAGAATTTGACTATTTCCTCCTAAATGTGACGGCGAGTGATCAAGGAAATCCAGTCAAGTCAGCTACACAACTTTTGCAAGTCACCATGGAAAATGTTAATCAGAACCCTCCACAATTTCCCTACCGGAAATATGAAGCTAGGGTTCAAGAAAACTCACTGATTGGAACTGAAGTCATCAAAATCACAGCATTTGATCGACATCAAAGTAAGTTTCAAAGCTCAAAACTTTCAACTATAGATTTTAGATTCTAATAGATTCTAGATTTTAGAGATAGAAAAACACTGAGACTTTTTATAAAAATTCCATGAATTTGTCTGTCTGTTTTATATCTATTTTATTTGGTGTGCTGTGCTCTGTGTTCTGTGCTGTACCAATTATTCCAATGCCTTAGTCCAAAGTACAAGATATTACCATGTACACTGTAGTTTAGAACGTAGAATTTGTATAGATACTATATTCATGCTTCATTTTTTTTCCTGATTCCTGATTCCTGATTTCATACATCTCATCTATAATACAGTATGCATAGACTATGCAGCATAGTGTGTAATGTATAATGTTTAATGTGTAGTGCATGATGCACGGTGTACGGTATCTGCCTTGTATTGATGTTTCATGCATTGACTTGGCTTAGCTTGACTTGACTTGACTCGGTTTGGTTTGGTTTTTGGCTTGCCTTTGATTTTGAATTTTGTTGTAATTTTTTCCTCCCTTTGTGCATACATAGATCCAGTACAATAGAATACACAAAACAAAATACAATATAATGCAATACATAATAGATAGATACATGCATATTCCTAGTTCCTAGTATTATCACTCTACTCAATATTTCCTCTACTTGGTTCTTCTACTTGGTTATGGCGAGTATCGAGGAGTATGTGATGGAGTTGGAACCATCACGAGAAGAACAGAGAATAACAGGAGAAGAAGTCCACGTAGAAGCAGAAGAAAAAGAAGGTACGAGGTGTATTATTATTTTGTAACGTAGCTGGGATCTGGTTTTTTTTATTTAACTACAGTGAAATCAAAGAGTATGCGAACCCTCACTCAATCTCTCCATACTCTATATACCGTAAAAGCTCTTTTAGTTTCGCTGCGAAACTATTGGAAATTTTTCCTTGGTACTGCGAAACTATTAGAAG
>JAQGBH010000672.1:0-44914 GCA_034698265.1 Sminthurinus aureus
TGTATGGTTTGGCTGCAATCGTTAAATAACTTTCATTTTATGTGAATTAAAATTTAGCTCATTTGATTAAATTCTGACTGTTGTCATGTGACTACTCAAAATGAATCTCTCTGCGTCCCGAGTCCTGAACGTTGATTTCATTGCAATTTTCAATGTTTTGATCTGTGCACTCACCCACACTAAAAATGGTTTACAAGCTATTAAAATATTTGTGGCCAAAAAAGACATTGGTCTCAAACAACAAAACCATTTCGAATGTTTATTTAATAAAATAGTAATTCAGAACTCAGAATTAGATCAATTTCAGAAAATTAGTCTAAAGACAGCAGCAAGTAGAAACGGTTGATCTCGTAACTAAAGGGATCTGTGATTTTTTTTCACATTACTTGTTTAATTATTACAGTCAGAAAAATATTATCCATTATCCAGTGACCAACGACATTTTACAGCCAATCATATGAAACCAATATTTCAATTAAAACGCATGGAAGAGAAGTTTGGAGTTTTGAATTTTGATGGATTATCATTTATTACATTCTAGATTAGATTTTAGATTTTAGAGTAGACCTTTTTTCTCCTGGCTTATGTAATTTACAATTTATGCACAAAAGCAGGGTGCAAACTACATGTTTCTCTTCTCCGTTTACATTTTACATGTGCTTGCATAAGAAAAATGATATGGTGTTTTCTACATTCTACACACTACACACATGAAATTCCTTATGTATAATAGTATAGAGCTTTGAATTCACACAGTAAACTTTGAAAGATTCCTTATGTATAATAGTATAGAGCTTTGAATTCACACAGTAAACTTTGAAAGATTCTGCTATGCGTATATACTTTGCATGTTGTAAGTAAATCCACTCTTCATTATTCACTATAGGTTTAACTTTACTGCTAGGTTTTTCATAATAATATTATACTATATGAGCTATGATGTAACATTTAGTATACTTGAGACTTTTTTCAATTTTATGATACAACGACTGGAACTTGATTTTCCCTTCTTATAAATATTTCCTATTTAATGATGTGCATAATACACACTATAATGCATATTATATTATGTGAGTATCAAAATGTGCTTCACAGTTCACACAACTGGTTTTTGAGTCCTTGCACATGGTTTGACATCAGAGTTTTATACTTTATACTTTATAGTTTCTTTCGTCATCGCATCTTTTTAATACATACAAATATGTCTTTGCATTAAAAATTGGCAATTCTTTTTGCTATCAAATATCAAATGGCATGTGTAAGGAATTCTCATTACTCATTAGATTGAATAACCAATATCACGCTTAATCGCTTGTACAAAGATAGAATAATTATTAATGAGGATTGGAAATTTCTTGTTTGACTTATTGCATAATAGATACAGAATACAGAACTAAAATAAAATAATGTATGCAAATCTTTAAATAAGAAAATCTATTGAACATGATGTACGTTTATATTATGACTTGTGACCTAATGTATGTAAAAATGAATTGGAAATCGCAAGTATATTAAAAATTGAAATGTATGAGTAAAAATTAAACGTCCGTTGACTTTACATATTCTATGTCAAGGTCACTATTCACTTCTAACTTGTGGAAAATAAAATGTTACATTATGCTTATGTATTTCTTTATTTTCTGATTTTGATTTTTTTTAAATTAAATTTGATAGAAATCGACTTGCATTGAAAGCCTTCACCCACACTGCTGAATATGACAACGCCATTTCAGACTATTTCCGTCGTCAGTACTCTGCTGGTGTTTCTCAAATTCCCCTTCGTTATGGAATGAACCCACATCAAAAACCTGCTCAAATTTTTACAACTTTAGCCGATTTACCCCTTAAAGGTTTGTAATTGTATACCATGAATAATACACATAAATGGACATTGTACATTGTAATCATTTATTTATGGGTGAAATTATATAATAATGATGCTTAAACTGAACTTTTGAATCATTTTTTTATTTTTATAGTTGTGAATGGTTCACCTGGTTTTATCAATTTATGTGATGCTCTGAATGGATGGCAACTCGTCCGAGACTTGAAATCAACTCTTGGTCTTCCAGCAGCCACCTCATTCAAACATGTCAGTCCAGCAGGAGCAGCAGTGGGAGTTCCTCTTTCTGAAGATGAGGTAAATTTAAAAATCATGATGAAAACATGTTTTTGATCTCAATAAACTATGTACAGAATTTTATATGATATGATTGATAATTTAGAAAAAAAGGAAAGGAATTAATGACAAATTTTATTCATGGATATTTTATTTTAATTGTATAGAAAAAACTATGTATGGTTGAGGATTTGGGTGAATTGACTCCACTGGCCACCGCCTATGCCAGAGCTCGAGGAGCTGATCGAATGTCTTCATTTGGAGATTTTATTGCTTTATCCGATGAATGTGATCTTCTCACAGCTAGAATAATTTCTCGGGAAGTTTCTGACGGAGTGATTGCTCCATCTTATTCCGACGCTGCTTTGGAATTACTGAGGAAGAAAAAGAATGGTGGCTACTGCGTCCTTCAAATTGATCCCAATTATGAACCAAAGGATATGGAGCTTCGTACTCTCTTTGGACTCAGTTTGGAACAAAAGAGGAATGATGCTGTGATTGATGCTAACGTCTTTAGTAACCGTGTCACTGAGAAGAAGGATTTATCCGAAGATGCCGTTCGAGATTTGATTGTAGCCACAATCTCCCTAAAATACACTCAATCCAACTCTGTGTGTTATGCCAAGAATGGTCAAATTGTTGGAATTGGTGCTGGACAACAATCTAGAATCCACTGTACCCGTTTGGCTGGTGACAAGGCTAATCTCTGGTGGCTCCGTCATCATCCCCGTGTCCTTGGTATGCAATTCAAGAAAGGAGTCAAGAGAGCTGAAATCTCCAATTGTATCGATAATTATGTTGGAGGAACTGTTGGGAAGGATATGGAAGTTTCAGCCTGGGCAGCGAATTATGATAATCCACCTGCACTCTTCACTGAACAAGAAAGAGCAGAATGGATCCAAAAGTTTGATGGTGTCTCTCTCAGCTCGGATGCTTTCTTCCCATTCAGAGATAATGTTGACCGGGCAAAACAGGTACATAAGTACTTCAATATAAACTTTGAAAAAGAGATGAAACATAAAATATTCAATTGTACACAGTTTTTCTCATTTTTTCTCTTTTATTTTATTTCATTTTTAGAGTGGAGTTTCATACATTGCCAGTGCATCCGGATCAATTGGTGATCAAAGTGTTATTGATGCTTGTAATGAACATGGTATTGTGTTATGTCACACCAATTTACGCTTGTTTCATCACTGAGCTTCCAGTTTCCACTTTCCATCCAAATTTTAAATGTTCAGCCATGTAGTTGTTATTGTTTATTGTATAATTTTGAAATTATTTTGAGATTATAAAATTCCAAAAATGTTTTGAGTTGTGAATTAAATTCTGTCCTCTTCTTTTCTTATGTATAATTTTTCTTGAACCTTAAATATTGCATCAGTCAGTTGTTCTCGTTATACTTCGAATTTCGAATAAAAAATGCTGAATACAAAATTACAAAGAAAAAAATGTACGAATTTAGTAGGTAGTTTTCTTTTTTAATCCCATGTCATAATATGATTCAGTTGCCAATTGCTCGCATAAAAGAATCCGAATAGAGTTCAAAAGTGGAGTAAGTTCACCATTATGAATATTGAATATTGAGTTGCTGACTGCAGACTCCAGATTCAGGATTCGGTATGAGTTGGACCCTGTAGAATGTAGAATATATAATAAACAGGAAAATTCCACATGGGGAAAATTAGAAATCAGAAAACAGTAGATTTCAATGTGCATAAAAAAAGATTTAGCACCTACAAGGCGTTGCATGAGAATCATCAAATTGAACACCTTCTCATTCCATTGCAATAAAACTTTAAGATTTTTCATTTTAATTTAAAATTAAATTACTTACCTCATTTTATTTGTCATTTGTCATTTGGACCGATCAACACAGACGATTCCAAAAGAAAATAGAGGAGAAACTGTTCAATTTTTCACACACAAAGCGGGAGCTAAAAGAGAAACGAGAATGAGAGCGAGAACGAGACATGAGCATTAAAAGGTTTCAAGAGTTTGTAAAAATTAAAAACGCTTAAATAGACATTGCACATTTTACATGGTAAAAAATGTGAGATGAATAATAATTTTGAGTAACAAATACTTACTTGATTTTTACAAAAGGGAATTCTGTTTACTCGTTCGATCGTGGAATGAGACGTTGACCTTGTTCTGCATCGTGTTCTTGTCCTTCTTGGTCCAGTTTCCGACGTCCATGTGGACAAGCTCTGTATTTGAGTTCATACTGATGAAGGCGCTCTTCTCGACAGTCGTCGCAAATCCTATGTTCAAAGTTCCACCAGCTGAACAGCTGAGTGCAGCAAATAATCCAAAAGTAGAAGAGAAAACCAGTCAAAATCACAAGAAGAGCAACCAACAAACCCAATGTCAATTTTTCCATTTTCACTCAGCACTCGAGATTTGAGTTTATTTTCAACTGTATTTCACCTTTTGATTACAAATTATAGTTTTCCCTTTTTTTAAAAATAGAGAATGTCAACGATCAATTTTATGAATCTTGTGGATTTTGGATTTGCACTTTATCACAAGTAACTTGCACTTGTATTCACTCTCAATGACATTTTATTGCTTTGTATTTAGTGTATTTAACGCATTCAGGCCACAATTTCAGGTGTTTATTTTTGATGAATCAAGAGTAATAAAAAATCCACTGTTTCTCGGTTCAGCAAGTTGTGATGAGTGTAAAACTTTAAACAAAAACCTCCGAAAGAAATGACAAATTCAACTGATAAAATGCAGATTCCGATGTTCAATTTTTTTCTCTGTCTTTTCTGTTTTTCTTGTGGTTGTTGATGCGACGTCATTTATACAAATGACAAATATCTCGCACATCTGAATTTCTTCGTCGTCTCCCTTCCATTTCCCACCTGTTTTATATTTTTTTGCTTTTCTGTTTCTTTTCCCATCTTCCTGTTTTCCTCTGACTTCCTGCTCGGAAACGTGTTCACAAGTTAATTTTGCGTGGGTAAAATATGCAAAGTCAATACAAGATTCAAGATTTCCAAAGGTGAAGACGCCGATGAGTGTGAATTATGAAACATAAAAATTGCACAGAGTTTGTGGCTCACAATTCAATAGACACAATTTCATTCTGGGGATCAAATCAACAAATGTCGGTCGAACCAACCGCCAACTCATATTCATCTTTTCAGTGCCCGTTGACGCAAAATAAATGAAATCGGCTTGTGCAGAAAAATATATAGGTAAAATGTACTCTGTTTATATACATAAAATTCGTGTGTGCTCTTGGAATTGGAAATATTTGCGTGCATTTTCCATCGCCAACCTTCATTTCAATTTTTACTGTATTTTTCACCCATCAGCATACAACATTAAAAATCCATTTTGTAATTGTGAAGGAGCAAAAGGTGGAAGAAGGGAAAAAATGAAACGCTTATTGCTGAGGCAGTTTGAGATTTTTTCCTTTTTATAAAAATGTAGATAAAATAGGCATTTAAGTGGGCAACGTCCAACTCCATTCTCAGATGCGAGATTCGAGCTTCCAGATTCCAGATTCGAGACAACAAAAACAGAGACAAGTAGGAAAAGCAGATATAAAGTTTCTTGAGCTGAAATGATACGTATTTTGAAAGATTTTAACGAGAAAACAAAAGACGCAAGGACGGTACAGCTAAATCAACTTCTTTTCACAAAACCTTGAGACTTGAGAAAAAACTCACACACTGGACATGTTTCTCTTCTCCACTTGTGAACAATTTTCAGGATCACTGGAATTTCAATGGGCAAAAGCAGAAAAGCATTAGCAAATAAACATAAAATGTCATTATTTTAATTCATGTGCGACATGTTTCTTGACTTTTGAGCACACTGGAATAAATGTAAATACAAATACAAATGCATGGAGCAGAACACTAAAAAAAGGTTGGTTCATGACTTATGACGGTTTCTAGTGTTAGTTTTCCCCGTGGGTTGAGAATTTAGAATAAATCTTACAGCATCTGATCAAGCAGTTTGAACTTTGCTAATGAGGAATAAGAGTGGTTGACGCAAAGAAATTAATTGATAATTAATTTATGCACAAGTTTCTTCCTTCCCTTTGCTTGCTCTCTCTCTCTTCCTCCCACTTTATTTTCTCTCTCTCTTTTTCGTAGTCTGTCACGATTGTCTTATTCTCAGCTCATTTTTTATTCATGTCTATAACATGGAACATGGCCTTTTCGTTTAGATAAGCCTCGATCTAGTTCTAAGTTCATTATGAATCATGATACTATGTATAAAATGGATGCCACTTTCTAAAACGTTTTGGTAAATTAAAATACGAAATAAGTGAAAGTAAATTTGGTATTATTTTGATTTTTGATTGTTTAGTGTATTCTGTGTAATATATTTATTGCAAGTTTTTAGTTGAAAATATATGTATATCAGAGATTACAAATTACAAATTACAATAGTAGTTTTGTCACATGTGTACATAATATATAAATTAGCAAATGGATAAATATACCGCCGTGTTTATCTTGTAGATCATCTCATCATCACATTTTCATTCAGTAGTAAAATATTGTCATGTTTTGTCAGTTACTGTGTACTCTGTGTACTGTGTACTATAGATTACAGGATAAATAATGAAAATTCTGTAGTATATTATGTAGTAGTATATGGAAAATAATATTTTCTGTGTAGGAAGTTTGTATATATACATTACATACAGACGAAACGTACCATCAAGATTATACAGTATTTTTCTAGTACATGATAAATCACACTTAATACCTATAAAACAGATCAGATTCATAAGGTACATTAGTGTATTTGTTTTGTGTTTTGATTTGTGAACTTTTCATCCATCTCAATTCTCAATGAATAATGATAAAATGCGTTTTATAATATCTGATCGTCATAATATGACGTATGTACGACGCATGACATAAAACATAAAATACACATTACACATTACAGATAAAACAAACAAAAGATAAGTTTGTGACTATGTAAAAAAACGGAAATAAAAACAAAAAAGCTACCAACGTTCTAACGAAATAATCTAGAAACTAGAATATATTATATAACATATAATATACGCAATAATATATACTTACACATTACATATTATTTATAAAAAATAAAGCCTACTTGTACAACAAGAAAAAAATAGAAATAAAACTTGCAGTGACACAGAAAAATTAGACCTTCTCTCTATGATAAAAACTTGATAAAACTTTGAGAGAAAGAGACGGAAACATAAAATAAAAGTCAAGATTAATAATTATGTTAGTTAGCGAAGATTTGTAATTAGACTGTAATTAGCCCTTCCTTCCTCCACCTCCGCCTCTTCTTCCGCCACCACTACTTCCTCTCCGTCCACTGGATGAAGAAGAAGAACCTCCTAGAATACTACCAAGCCACCCAGAACTCTGTTTTCCAGAAGAACTGCTGGATGATCCTGCTGGTTTACTTACGGCGGGTTTGTTTTGACTTGGATTCGTCCATCCGTAATTGGATCCCGCTGATCCTGCTGGCTTGTTATTACTGGTTGCTGAATTTGCGTTAGTGTTCCATCCGTAGCCTGGTGCACTTGCGGGTTTGGCATTAGTATTACTTCCAGCTTGAGTATTCCAACCCGTATTAGTCTGTCCTGGTTTATTTAAAGTGCTTCCTCCCGGATTTGCAGAGTTGAGACCCGTACTTCCAGATGCAGTATTAGTTTGCCCTGCATTTTTCAATATTAAAACATGTATTGTGTGATATGTAACAGTATGAAAAATATAACTGTTTTATTGAATATTTAGAAGACTTAGTACATAATGTAATGTTTTATGATGCATTTTGGTACTACAAAGTTTGTAGTACCAAAATGCATTATAAAATATTAAAAACCAACCCGGTGGGTTCCAGCCGTAAGGTGGCGGTTTAGCACCAGCATTTCCAGCTCCAGTTCCAGTACTTCCTGGATAATTGGGATTATATGCAGGGGGATTATAGCCTGGATTGCTTGCGGAATACGGTGGTGGTTTGGCTCCTGGAGCGGGTTGATTTCCAGTGTAAGGAGGTGGAGGTCCACGATTCATATTATTTGTATTCTGACCATACCCAGCCTGACCGTATCCAGCCTGACCGTATCCAGCTTGACCGTATCCACTTTGTCCATACCCAGATTGACCGTATCCAGATTGACCATATCCGGATTGCTGATTTCCATAGCCTCCCATATTAGAAAATCCTCCTCCTCTGTTTCCAGCCATGCCACCTAAAATACCTCCAGCTGCAGCTCCTCCATATCCTCCCATTCCCCCTCCACCACCAAAACCACCCAGACCTTGATTTCTGTTTGACCCATATCCAATTTTATTCGCCGCGTGAGGGAGGGCAGCCATCATCATTGTAGTTTTGTAATTTGGTTTGTGTCCAAATCCTCCTCCTGAAATTTCATAGAGTAAACAGGAATTTCATCAATTTAGCCTGTAATTATATGACTTGAATCTTGAAACGAATGAATACATAATAATCTACCTCCAAATCCTCCTCCTCCTCCAAATCCTCCACCTCCTCGTCTACTTCCCAGAAGATAACCAAGGCCCATTCCTAATTGAATAACAATGCAATGAATTATCCAATGTATCCAATGAACAAATGAATAACAATAAGCAGCAGAGTTTAACTCATATTATCTCATATTGTATCTTTTTTTCTGTTTGTATCAAATGTCAAATATCAAAATACTCACCACCCATCATTCCCATGCCCATCCCACCACCAAATCCTATGGATAAATTACAAATTAATGTCATCAGTCATCACATTGTTAAATAATGTAGAAAGTAGAAAACATTTTACATTTAACACATGGAATATTTCTCATAACATAAATAAGATGCTATAAAATGTAATTGAGAATTGAAAATTTAATTACCACCAAATGGTGAGCCATAACCATGTCCGAATCCATTACCGCGAGATCCATAATAATGATTATGAGTATCACCATATCGGATTTTGTTATACTGTTCCTCAGTAATGTACCCATTAGTTACATTGTGAACAAATTCCGTCACATTTGTACCATTCCGTTCCAAATCCTGGAGAAATTTAATTTCATGAGCATAATCTGTAAGAGATCCTAGTCCAAGATTAAATATGGACTTGAAAATCTGTCCCTCGGTCACTTTTGGTCCAACCTATTTATTAATCAAGGCAAACATGATACAGGTAAACTATAAAATGGGTAATAAATAAGTACACAAAAATAAAATGAGACATATTTTTTCAACTGAAAATTCATATTTCATATTTTAAACTTAAAACTGATGCAAAGAAAAGTACTTACTGTAGAATTTCCATCTGTAGAATTCAGGTTGAGAATCGTCCCATTCAAGCTACTGTTAAAAGTTGAAGTTTTACCCAAAAGAGTATTTTCAGGCTTGTTCCCTCCACCCACGATTTGTGATTCTAAATCATCCAAAGTTGTGCTTGGTGCAGTAAATGCATTTTGAAAATTAAGTAGAAGGAAAATGCCGAGGATGGAGTAAAATCCCATTATTCGTTGTCCCTGGAGGTTAATCATCATTCCTTCTTCTAATAATAAGTAGTCACTCCGATGTACAGTTTACAGTTGTTCACTGACATGAGTATATCCGACTGTCACTGTGAAATACAAAATACCAGATCCGTGTATATTTTATAGCCCACCCGCTTCCGTGAATTTCTTTACTGTAAATTAATTATTGTTAAACTTTTTATTGTACCACTATCGATATTATATTTTATTCTCTTTATTTAACTGAAACAAATAATATTATTTATAGTTTTCTCCGTCTTATTTTTTAAAATGTTTGGAAAAAAATGCAACTACCTAAACACACGCTGTCCAATTTCAAAATTTCTTTGTGTACTAATTACTATATAATACTGACTACTGACTACAAGGAATAAAATTTGACACTGTGTATACACTTCAAACTCGAAGGGAAATGTCTTTTCTTAGCACAACACAGGCAGTGAGCAATGGCAATGAGCAATGAGTGATAGAGTTAGTAAATAAATAAATAAATAAATAAATAAATAAAAAGCTTGTATTTATCAATATCAACCTTTCACAAGAACTATTATCACCGAGTACTATATTATTTATTATTTATTCTAGAAAAAAGTACTCACATCAGTAAATGGTCACTAATGCTTAGTGCTATAAAATGCTCAATACTCAATAGTCAACCAAGGTTTATGTTTGCCTTTGCCTTTTCCCTATCTTCTATCTATTGATAATTGATATAGTACGTACTACGTATGCGACATGTACAAAATGCTCAGAGAATTCTTAGAAATGATAGACGTGAATCAGTTTTCTAATCTTCTTTCTTATTCAGAGTAAATAGCCTCATATACGCACGTACAGTAAAAACTAACAGTAACTTACTGGAAACTGAGAGAAATAGTCAGGAGAAGACGCATACACAATACACATTACACATTACATATATGATAATGCTCTACATTATATGCATAAAATCATTCAGTTGATGCCTTCCAAGCTCCAAGCTCACTCATATCTCGTATCTCTCATGTGTCATGCCTAATTTTTTGTAATATGTAATTACATTATACATATATTATTATTATATTAATTTTTATTAATATCATCTGTTACTGTTATACTCAATGTAGTGGTATTGTAGTAGCAAAAACATGTACTGTAAATTCTAATGTGTATGGTTCCAGTAAACGAAACTAAATGAAATTGTTTACGACTGGAATACAGCATACATGATACATAATACCAAGTAAATAAGAAACATGAAGCGGTTGAACGTTTGTCTAGTATGCATGTAAGTATACATAATATTATCATGTATTTTGAATATATTACATATGATACGTGATATATTTTGAGACTCTCAACTCTCCACTCTCAATAATCAATGATGTCACTTGTCACTACCTTAATCGTTTCTAAAAACAACTTACAACTTGAACATTTATTACGATCTATAAAATGTGTACATCCAAACATCCAAGATCCAAGGGAGATCATGTATTTCCACGCGCTTCATGTTTCATCTTCTACTACGTAATACTGTTCCGAATATACATTATACATATTATATGACCACGATTAATTTTGTTCACTATACAAAATAGATTAAATAATTTGAGAGGGTGTTCAATGTTCAATGTGTTCATTCTATACTTTTTAAAGTTGACATTCATTATTGCTTGATTATTGTCCAGATTATGCAATTGTAACTAGCTGACACACGTCTTTTTGTACTGCAAACTGTAAATACTAAATACAGAAATGATACCATATTATTATGATGACAATTTGGTCTTAAGGCTTAACTGCTATAATATCACTATTTATATAGGAATGAACTTCTAAAAGTAGAAAATAATCCAAAGAACTCTCTCGATCATTGTCATGTGTCATGTGTCTGCTCCTTGAACTCAACTGCTTATGTATATTATGTATTACATATTATATTATATGCATGTTGTGTTAAATAGTGTGTATTATCTTTAATCTTCATTATGTAATTTGAGCAATGGAACAACCACTTGCAATTACTATAAAGAGCAATAAAGACAACGACATCCGAACTCCAAAGACAAAAGAGTCAAGAGTCAGGAGCGTATCAACGAAAATTCTTGATTCTATATTGTAGAGGCAGAAACAACTGACTACGTCATACACAGTGTCAAATGGCAATGTAAATCTAAATGGAAATGCTATAAGGAAAGTTAATTTTAAATAAAGGAAGTCTTACCACTGTAGAATGTCAAGAGATTAGAGATGTTATATTCTATATTCTATGTTAAAATTGATTATTGATTATTGTTCAAGGGTTTTCTCAAGTTGTTCCTCAGTTACTTGCGCTTTACTCACTAACTTTTTAGTTATTTTATGTTTTACATATACAAATATAGACACATGTGTAATTTCGAGTTTCGAATCACTTGAAGTTAGACTTCAAACTTCAAACACTTGCAAATTGGCTCGTGTTTAACGCCAAAGAAAAACGGGTATAAGTGATTGTCAGAAAATGGAAGTGTGAAAGACAGAGAAGACAGTATTATTACTACTAAATTCTTATTCGTTGTAAATTGTAACTTTTGATTATATTTATTAGATGAGAGAAACTTTCAACAAAATAATAATAATATGACGTAATTTATTTTCACTTATTTTCGTTTTTCTTTAAAGTTTTGTTCATAGTTTTTGTTGAAAGACAAGCTTAATAGCTCTTTTTTTACAAAAAAAATACTTGAGATGAGAGCGGGTAACAAATATAACGAATATTCTAAAAGTCCTCCGTGCATATAGTTATATTATGCTTACACACATACAAACACATCCTTACGTACACAGATATTGTACATGAGAAATGAGAACCAAAATACATATAGGAGCAAATAAAGACATACACGCTAAATACGAGATAGAAGTTGACGACGACGCATTAGCATCCGAGTTTCGGAACCGAAAATTCCTCTATCATTTTCTGGTCAATGTTCTACGTTATACGATGTATGCTCTACGAATTATAAGTTATACACGCTTACACAAAATACTTTGAGAATTATGAAGGTTAAATCCACATTCTACATGCTATCATCTGGAATATGAATGGTTGATGGGTATAACACAGACAACCGACAACATACAATAATGTGTACTGTAGAATACAAAAACCTTTAACATTTGTACAAGTACTTGAACGACTGAATGCTATCGACTATTGAATGAAACGGCGTGAAAGTCAACAGACATTTCTCCTTCTTTCTCTTTTTACTCTTGCGAATTCTCTTTACAGCTACACGTGCAGCGTACAAGCTACAAGCTCTTCGTTCACTAAATGAATCGTGAGTCATGCTAGATTATAATATTATGGATTATATTATACAAAAGTTGCATCACTTTAAAAAATAATATTCTCTTTATTATTAATCATGGAGCGTTATAAATAGATCATAATTCAAAATTCTTGTAATTCAAAACTCAAACTCTAAGCATCTTGTACCGTATTTCAATTTTCAAAAATCTCCTTGCACTATGTGATTCAAAATTCAGGTTATGCTTTATGCTAGCTGGGTTTTTTCGCAGGACTTGGTGGTGGGTCTTGTGTTTCTAATCGTACATTTTTACACCATTGCGAGGGGAGTAAAGTGTACCTGCAAGCAAAAACATAGGAAAACGAAGAAAAATTAATCAAACGAGATATCTGTAAAAAGTAGAAAATTCTAAATAGTATTAAAACCAGTAATTTCCTTACAAAATGTTTTGAGCTCGACTCTCGTTTCCCACCGCCAGGGCAATCTTGTCGAAAACGACAAAGGAAGTAGAATTAAATGTGTAGGCTTGAATGCTCACCTAAAAGGATTTGTTTAGTTCAAAAGTTCAAAATACAAAAAGTATTAGCAAGTTGTGAAAAATGATAATGAACATATAATAAAAAAATATAAAACACAAAGTACGGTGATTTTTTGGGTACCTTTTTGACGTATTCGAAAGGAGGAGGAATATGTTGCGTACACAGTGACGCCATATGCTTTTTCTGGCCGATTTGACGAATAACAATAGTCTTCCTTTCATCTTCTCTATAACCAGTGAAGGAAATGTCGATTCTAGAATAACCGCCCAAGTAATACCGAATGGCAAATGCAATTTTATGTGGAGTAAAAAACTGAAAATTAGTCAGATGAATTGAACTATGAACATTTTGAGTTGCTATCGAAGTAGGCCAATTCTTATATATCCAGTAGCCATGATTCCCAGTCTCATCTTCTAACTCAAAAACTGGGCGAGATATACTTTTATTATTATTAACTTTTTTCATCTCTCCATACAGGGTCAGTCCAGACTGTTTGAATTTATCATAGTAATTCCATTTATTGAAAGGAACTCCTGCAAAATGTCCAGCTTCTTTTCCCCGCTCAACGTCTTCCTGATCATCTAGATGAATGATTGTTATATCCGCTTCGAATACATAGTAGTAACGGGTTAGTGTGGAGATGGTCACTATGAGAAGAATTAAAAATACTATAGTGAACAAGAGTAATGTTCGCAGTTTTATTCTCTTCATCCTTCTGACCGCATGCTTTGAACATGTTGATGTTAGAATCAGACTTTCTTTACTTCCCAAAAACGGCAACCTACGAGAAAAAAAAAGAAAGTAAGAGTCGAGTCATGTAAGAGGAAGCAGGGAGAGAAAGTAGAGTAATGAAATTGAGATGACTGCCCGTTTCCCATTTCTATTGTAAAAATACATATGAATAATATTTCAGCTTCATGTACCAGTGTTTTAACCGAGTGCATTTCCGGCCAAGTTTTGACGCCAGTTTGCGATAGAGTAACGGAGAAATAGCTGGACGACGGAACTTAGAATAAGTCAATGACTGACGTTCAAAAGGAATCATTGCTTAATTATTTTATACCGGTCAAAAAACGAGAAAAGTGGCTGTGGATCCGAATTTACATATGTAGAATGCACATAAATTCCTCAATACATTTTTCAGGCTTTTTAGAAGGGAAGAAAAGAGATGCCTATATTTTTGATTTTGAAGAGGTCGAGCGTCGAGCTTTTTCTTATTTCTTATACGTTATGCGTTATGCATATAAGGGAAAGGAAAAAATTTCACTTTGTACTTTGTACCATAGCGAATGAAATGAAAGAACATATTTCTATGGAATCTCAAAACTTTGATGGGCCGAATCCGCCGTATATATATATATATTCAGCTAAACTTTCTTTATATAATAAATAATTAATCATCAATCAATTATAAATTATAAATAATTAAATTTTTTTGGTACAGGAAGAAATCAAAAAATAAAAGAAATCAAAATTACTTTGAAATTGCGTCTCCTTCCATTCAGTCCGTCGTTTTGATTTTTGAGTTGCCGTGTTGCAGTGGAACAAAGCATAACACTGCATATGGATGTATTTGCAATTTGCACACGAAGAATAAATAATAGTTTTTCACATTTCTTTTGCAAAAGAACACAAACGTTTATCTTTGTTTCTCAAAAAATTTAACATGATGGCTAAATTCATATAAACTTGCCATCTTTTTATTCATTCAGCTTTAAGTATTAATATAATATAATATATTATAATAACATGCTGTTTATGTATGTAAATTTTGTTATTGTTATACTTTAGTAGTAACTGCATGTACCATAATAATATGTAGTTAATAATATGTATAGTATTTCAGATACAGTTATTATTACTTTAATTACTGTAAAGTGACTTTAAATCATTGTTATGTATATATTATATATTATGTAATTATTAATGATTGTTCATATATATTTTCTAGGTTGATCATGTAACATAACACATAACAACTATAAACTATATCATAACAATAATATTATTATAGTAAATATTATAGAGAATCTCCATCACTTTTATATATTTTTATCTTTTCATACAAAATATACTACAGATTATTCACATAAATAAACGCTGATAACTTTCTGTTATATAAAGTAGAACAGTATAGTAAAATATTATTATATTATTCATAGAAATTAAAAAGTATTACACTAGAGATATCTATTTCACTTAAGGAATAAAATTAAGAGCTCTATACGAAAAAGACAACACGAGCAGAAAAAAGAAATTCTCACCTCTTTCTATTTTGCTCTTATTTTCACTGAAAAACGAGTGTAAACCCACACACACACATCATATCATACTTTTTGTTATCGCTCATGATAGTAGATATAGAGTAGAATAGATAATGTTTTTGATAAAACTGATTGTAAGCACAAGTGTAATAATATGATAACTCATATCATATGTATAATTCCTATTTCCATAACGGACTATCTTCTGCGGTGTGTACTTTTCTCATTTCTCTCTCGTAGTGTGTTCTAAATAATATTATACATTATTTGCGGTTTGAAAGTAAAATTATTATTGTCGAAGGAAAGCTAGCAGGGATAATATGATGTACAACAAAAAAATAATTCAGCAGTGAATAAAATTTAAAAACTTCCTTATTCAAATACGTCATTCTATAATATTCAAACGAGAAATGAAAACTTATAAACTGTTTCATGAAAAATATGTGGTTACAATAATTGTAACCACATATTTTTAATTAGTAATTATTACTATTCGCTTTCTAGCTATTAAAAACAAATAATATTATATGACATCGGCGATATAAACATATAACTACTATAAGTAACATAAATACGTATTTTGAAGTTAAATATAATATCTCATAAATAAAAAGTATACTGAAAAATTCATCATTTTTTCCTACATTGGTTTTTCATTTCTACTACATTTTATTCTATTACTGTACAAAAAAAATCAACTTTTTTCAGTTTCTTATTTAATAATATATTTGTCATCTACCTATTTTTATTGTATTGCAAGAAATGTACGTATCATAAAAGTTTCTACGTCAAACACGGCATGTTTTATTGCTTACAATATTTTGTAGTAATATATTTTCCTACATTCCTACTCGCGACATGAGAAAACACTCATTTTCTTCAATATATCATAAATTATGATATTCATTTAAATATCTTAACGTGCTGTTACTTTTAAAAGTAGCTCATGAATACATCCCATCATATACTAACAATATACTTGTAAGTACATAATCATTTTATTGTAACGTTTTTTGATTGATTTCATTGTTTGGCACAGCACAAACAATGTATATTTTCTTAATAACATAGTTTTTATAAATATTATTCATATATATTACGTTTTAACACTAGAGGTACATAGTAAACAGTATATAATTATATTGTTATAATTATATATTGTATTATGTATACATATAGAACATTAAATATTATTATCTCTTTTCGTACATATATTATACATGTCCTGGTTTATGAAAGATTTCACTAGCTGCTTTAAACTCATCAACCATTTTTGCGTAACATTTTATACAGAAAGTCATAGTAGAGAATATAGAATATAATATAGTATAATTCTTAATAATTTATGATTCGTGTACTATTTTTGGTTGGAAACATGATACATAGTATACAATAATAATATAATCATCATTATATTTTCTGTAACATTCAGTACTGTATAACAATAATAATTTTTACAATAAATCATCATATACTCAATAATATTGAGTCAATATACAAACTAAACTAATAATACTTTTTATATCGACAATCAATAACAATATTAATTATTATATTTCCATCAGAGTAAAAAGAGCGTTGCTCCTTTCTCCATTTTACGTTAAGTTTAACGTGTAAAGTGTAACTTATTATGTAAAAGAATGTATTATACTGTATACTGTATACTGAGACATACCTCATTTAAATACGCATTTTGATTTTTTTAAATTAATACTTTATGTATGTTTTCTTAAAGGCTTTGACGAAACATAAAAATAGTGTACAAAGTTATGTGAATTCTAAGAAACAAGTTTGTGTGTATATACGTTTCAGATTTAAACTTGCAAACGGCTGCTCTACCGTAATGGAATAAGCAGTAGGTAAGTAAATCTTTGATATTTACTTTATGAATAAAAATTACATATAGCTTATCCTGCGTCGCCTTTTTTTACAAAAACGTTATGTATGTTTGCTAAATTATTATTTGAGTTTTTCTACTACATTTTCCTAAAAATAAAAGGAATGATATCCATTTACATAAACAGATAACATAATATTATGTACAGATCTGAATTTTAAAACTAACACAAATGAAAGATACAACCACAACTTTAAATATGAAATGCAAACATGAATATAATACACGTTTTAAGTCTAAATACATATTAACAATATTATTAATATATGTGAATGTACAAAAAAACAATAAACAATAGTAATACCAAAAATCGTTACATGTTACAAAAACTGACCTATGTCTAAAAAAACAACGAAGAACATTGATGGAATTTCATTGAAAATACACACATATATATACGAGTTCCTTTCTACTGCGAATGGGTAAAACTTGTATAGTAACAAAACTATAATGTTTGTTTGTATGTCAAAAAGTCTGAAGTACAATGTTATCTAGTTTCTAGTAGTAAGTAAGTATCTAAAACATATAATACAAAACAATATTATAATAAGTAGAAGTATATTTTGTTCTCTTCTAGCCGTTTTCAATATTTATATACAATATAACGGGAAACAAAACAATTATTGATCACTGACTAATAAATAAATCTTGATGTAAATAATACAACAAAAAAAAATCTTTTTTCTAAAACATTTAAATACGTTCTTCTCCAACTCTGATTGATTTCAAATGCATATACTCTTTGCAACCCTTGGCAGCTTAGAATTATTATATGATTATAATATTTTCTTTTATACAAAAACTCTGATTTATAATAATACTACAGTAAAACATTTTGTAATGTTTAATATGTACCACGTTATTATCACTTATCACTTAAAAAAGACCAAGAGAGTAATTAGTATTTGATGACAAGTTTGTTGGAAACAAAAGATGCAACGATGACAGCTCGCACCGGGTGAGACAAAAAAGTAAACGACGTTATTATTTCTTTCAATTATTTCGTATAGTTTCTGTGGATTTCGGTCACTAGACACAATCTTCTAAACTCATAAGCAACGGATTAACATATTCAAAGCCTTCAAATTCGCTCTGGTCAATTTTATCGATCACATGCCTACACATATCAAAGAAAAAATCAAATGAAATAATTCAGAGTTTTGAAACTACAGGTATGCTATGAATTGAATGCGAAAAGCTTTCATTTAAAAATTATTTGATGTAATAAAGGCATTAAAAATTAAAAACTTACGCATCATCTGGCGTCAATTGAACAGGCTCGGATGTAAATTGTGGATCAAAATGATCTAAGTCTCTGTAATAATTACACCAAAAACAAAATACAATTTTACAATTAGAACCATCAAAGTACTTGAACAATAATTTTCAAGACATCCTATTCCTAATAACCATGTCCATTTCATTCAAAGGCCATAACCATAATAGAATTATCATTGATAGTAATTTATTACTGCACAATAAAAGGCATGAATTTTTTAAAGTACAGAACATAAAATTTTTTTACCTGTCAGATTCAAGTCTGGGTTTAAATGGTGGAGGAAGTTGTTTCTTCTCCAACTATTTTGACATAAAAAAAGAACAAAAAGGAAACAGGCATAAAAATTTAATATCAGACAACAAAATGTAAGAAACTTTTATACATGTCAAGTGCCAAGAATTCCAACCGTTATTTTATTCTGTTTCACTTTCCTTTAAGTGCTTTCACTTACCTTTTACATCTTACATGTTATATGATATTGAATGCGGGCGAAATATATAACATATCTATCTATACAAAAGCCGGCACATCTATCACCCATGAGTATACCAATGTAGTTGACATAATACAAAGAAAGAGGAGGGGAAAGAATAATAGGAAACTGACACAAGGGAACACTGGGCGTAATAAACCGTCCAGTTTCAAGATATCTCTGTATTAAAACACAAGAAAGGAAGGGGAAAAGACAGAAAGAATGAAGGGAGAAAACTACAATGGAAGTCCATTATAGGCTTTCTCTAATGATGATGGGTTGCATGAAATGAAAAGAAAAGTAAAAGTAAACCAAAGGACCAAAAGAGAAAGAGGAGAAATCAGGATGAGGAGAGACGGACTTTCTTTCTTTCTTTCTTTACCACCTTGTAAAAGTATTGTATATCGAACAAATACACAAACAGAAAATACAAAGGGAAGCAAGTTTTTTTTTTTTTACTTTACTTTTCAAGTTCTGTCATCTACTAGAAAATCAGACTTATATCAACTCCCACTACTCTTTTACTGTAGAGTGTAGGGAAAAAACAACATTCGAACTAGTAAAAGAAATAAAAGACGGGTAAGAAAAACATTGTCATTTTTACACACACACACACACAAACACAAATGTCCATACATGTATGTGTATACTTACATATGTACCTACATATCTTTGACTGTCAAAGACATTTCTTTCCCTTTTTGATCCTAAAAATGTTTCTCTCCTTTTCTTTTTTCGACCAATTCCAAATCTTACGTAACACATAACAGACCTCTTCTATACATAATAAAACAAGTAAAAACACTCACACAATCCCAATCGATGCTTTTAAAGAAGGGATGATGAAGAATATCGAGGAATCCGGTCTCTGGATGACATCCAAGTCGATCCGCTGGATTTTTATTTAAAAAGCCTTTAAGAACAGACGCTGCTTTCACAGAAAGCGATCTTGGAATTCGAATTGTTTTCTCCAAAATAACTAAAAATAGAACAAAAAAGCAGGAAAAACAATATTAGAAATGTCATACATCATACACCATGTATTGCATGTAATACATCCTTAATATGTTCAACTTATCTCTTAACTCTCCATGCATAAATGTGTATTGAATGTTAAATCAAACAAAAAAGTTAAATAGGGAAATAAATCACTCTCAAGGATTCAAGTAAAAACCATGAACATGTTCCAGATTCAAAAAAATCGTTTCAAGAATATCTTTTGAGCTTTGAATAAAGTTCATAGGCATGAAATCTATGCCTATGAACTGTTTCAGATTTTGAAAGGAGAAAAACACTAGACATTTTGAAATAAAATATTAAAAATGTCTAGGATGCCTTTCCTTCTTATCTCTCTTTGAATGAATCCAAATTTATCTAGAGGAATGTTTTATGTGGGAGAAAAAGAAAATGGTTAAGTACTTTGAAAGAGGTAGTCCTCCGAATTCAGGTCAGGATTTTCAGATGTTCCAAAAACATCAAATGGACTTCTTCCAGCAAGCATTTCATATAAGAGTACACCTGAAAATAGACAATATTAAACCAACAAATGTATTTTTTCTCTCTTCCTTCACCCCCAAAAAAAACAAAGTCCAAAACAGTCAATTTTAAATGAGCTGACACGCAGTTTATCTCTGCTCTGCCTCTGGTGTAATTAGAGCGTAAATATTTATAGTGAGAACTCAATAATCGGTAATTAAATAAATAAATGGCGGTGAAAAAACAAATAAATATTAAATTAAAGTATTTCATTGTGACTAAAGAAAGGTGTAAATATAGGAAAATCCGCATCTATCACTAATCGCTTACCGGCTGCCCACCAATCGACTGAAAAGGAGTACTCCTCGCCACGAAGAATTTCAGGGGCAATGCTACAGAAAAAGAAGAAAAAAAAATTCAATTTTATATTCCTTTAATTGTAACAAGAATAAAATAAAGCTATAGAGCTGATTGAAATGTGTTCAAGCGTTTGTTAGTTTTGTACACGTACTAGTTTGGCGTTCCACAGAAAGTAGATGTTGTATCTCCGGGACGAATTCCCTCCTTACACATACCATAATCCGTCAATTTTATATGACCTAGAAAGAAAACAGACCAAATCCATCATCATTAATTAACATCATCTCATTGATTGGATTACCCTTATGTTTTTTATGTCTTTTCTATTTACTATTTACCTTCATGATCCAATAGCACATTATCCAACTTCAAATCTCGATATATAATTCCTGTAAAATGTACAATTATGTATAAAAAAACAAACAACATTGTTTAACTTGTTCCTTTTTTTCGTATAGTAATAGAAAAGTATTATATTATTATGATTGTTTCAAAGTTACATCACTATTCCATTAGTGATGATGAAAAGTACAAGCAATAAGTGTGAGTACACTAATAAAAAATAGAAACTAACATCCAACAAAGTTCAAATATTCTCAAGTTCTCTTTCTCGTCATTATTTTTTAATTCTCTTTATTTCAATGTTAAATTTCTACACATACGTGTAGATATGTAATCCACACACTCATTCACATTACTCACGCGTATAAATATTTATATCGAGGTAAACACATTACACACATACAATATGCATGTGCAATGTGCAATGTGCATACTGTATGTACATAAAAATTCATCGTGTTTATTTCTAGCTTTCCTGGTCACATTAATGTTTCATTTATGAACTTGGATTACGACTTGCAAAGCTATAAAATGAAGGGTTATTTTGGCTAGCAAAACTTTATATTAGCCTTTACAAAGTAATGACTATTTTTATAGACTGGACTTTTTACTCATCATCAACTCAAGTCCCGGACCTGGACCAGTACCCGGGTAGTAAAAAATAGTCACAACTATCTCAGTTTAGTTTGTTTTTTTCTCTCCTCAAGCATATGTCGCATGTACGTTGTACATGGGTAATTGAAGAAATGCGTTTTAATGAGACACAACTCTACACTCTACAATCTACACATTATCAAAAACTTGTATGCACAATGGACAGTGTATACTTTTTTTAACAAGGATTATGGCTATGATTATTTTCAATTACCATCAACTATCAACAATACATGTTTGTTGTAGTTCTATACTTATATATAACACTCGCTAAAAGCCTCTGTTTCTCCCTACGCCTGCCTCTGTAATTCTGTACTTAGGTATCAAAGTTTTTATATTGAAGTTTTTTAAAATGGGGAGTACATACGGTACAACATACAAAATGCATGTGTAGGCCAAGAGTAAACATTTTATTGGCCTCTTCTATATTCCTTGTTGCTTTTAATCCACATTTTATTAGCCATCCTCTGAGCACCATCCATACCCATACTCATTTACGTTTGAAGTTTGTAGCATACTGTTTTATACATGCTCATTTACTATTTACTACACACTGCTCTAAACTCTAAACTTACACGAGTAGCCTATGCATAATATAGATGCTACTGTGTGTGTGGGTGTGGATTTGTGGATGTCCATTCAAAATGGTGTAAAGTGTGAACTACATCTATGATAAAAAGTCATAAAAAACTTTATATTCTACACCGGGATTAAAAAAGCAACTAGCCAGTGAAATTTAATTACGATCAGCGAGAAAAATTGGCATTGCATAGCGTAAATATTTTTCATAATATATTAATTAATTAAATATGAAATATATTACGAAATAGTTCAGTATATCCGATTTTATATATTATATAGTGAGCCTAATACTTGTCACGTCAAAACTGGGAAAAAATTACTGTATAGTCAATAGTACGAGGACTAAACGTGCCGATAACGTTAACATAATCGTAATCCCTTTATAAAACATAAAAAACCACTCAATACAATCTGTACAAGCTACAAGCTAAAACTGAAACTGAAAACCGTGCAGAAGGAGCAGGGCAAAGTTCATTACGGTTGATCGTCAACCTGACAAAGTTTGACATGATCCTGTAGATTCAGAGTCATCCATTCTCTCTCATGTCTCCATCTCTTTCTCATTTCTCTACCAGATACCATCCACCACACACCATAATAATATATTATCGAGGAAGAGATTTCTCACGGTGACTCTGACGTCCCGACTCACACGATCAGTCAGCTCAGTTTAGATAGGTAAGCATATAATATAATGTAATATAATATAACACACGTCCTTTTTTCAGCATCAGCATCAGCATCCTGTGCATCTCTACATATTCTCCATGTTCCATGTATAAACGTATACTGTGTGTAACATATAGTAGCTGCCAACGTTCAACAAGGACGGAAGAATGAATGAACCGAACCGAAAACCCAAAATCCCAAAGAGCTATTAAGCTAACAATATTTATTTGCTCCAAGTACGCATGTGAATTTCCCTTTTAATACATATATCCACTTGCCTAAAAAACTATACATACATATACAGTATTGAGTAGCACGATATCTATAGTAGTATCTAGTATCTAGTAGTGTCAGATAGGAAAGTGTATCTTTTAGAATAATTGGAAGTGTGCCTAAACCTACAATCTAGCACCTAATACTTTTTTATATACAAGCTCACCAATCCATGTCCATCCAGTTTAATTTTCTTTCCTTCCCCTTACATATCAGATAAAATAATAGGACCATTAGGTTAAGAGCATTTATTTCACAGAGTGAGCAACCAAGTGAATGAGTGAACTGGAAAACTACCCTATATCATTACCGTCACTACACTGAGAATATTTCAACTTTTTTCTCCCTTTCTCTCTTCATTCCATTCAATGTATTCTAGTGGGAAACACACAGAGCGAGAGAGAGAGAAAAAGGGAGAATAAAACACAAATGAGCCTTCCAGGACATTTACTTTCACTAAAGAGAAAGAAAGAGTGAGAAATATAAATAGATAATAGAAAGAGAGTGAGAGATTTATACCAAAAAGGATGGAAACGTACCTTTTACATGTAGGAAATTGAGAGCCACACTTATCTCAGCTGCGTAAAATCTTGCATGCTCTTCTGGAAGTCTCCTCTGTCTTTGCATGTGGAACTATATAATACACATGGTATGCAAAAAAAAAGAAAGTCAGTCAAGCCAAAAGTTAAAAATTATTCTCTTTTAGGCTCATCAAGCACATGAATAATTTATTAAACATACTTTCAAATTCACACTTCAAATACATTACGGATTACGGATTGAATTAAATACCTAAACTAGTTCAAAGCTGAACAGAATACAAAATATTGGAGATCAATCAAGGAGAAAATACAAATGTACATACTATAATAATATAACATATAATGTATAAATTAAATTACGTACCATTAAATCACCTCCTCGAACAAATTCAATAACAAAGAATAGACGGCTTGGAGTCTGGAAGCACGAGTGTAATCCAACTAAAAATGGGTGATTTGAAGCTGTCTCAAAGACATGTTTTTCAGTCTGGACCCAGTCAATGTCCTAAAAATACGCAAATTTTGTATGAATATTATGCTTAAAATATGAAATATTATGCTCTATAATGTCCTCTGTTCTATCATATTTGTATGGAAAGTAAGTAGTCTATTAATTAGGATACAAGTTAAAATATGTTTAAACATAAGAAAGATTTCTAACCTCATCATCTGTAACCAAGGCCTTTTTTATTACTTTCATGGCATATACTCTTCTTGTCCGCTTCAATTCCACCATTAAAACTTTTGCATAGCTACCTCGTCCAATAACTCGAATCAATTCAAAGTCATTCAGACAGTACTGCCGTTGAAGACCTGGCTCCAGACTTTTATCTGTACATACATGAAAAAAAAACAGAGAGAGAGAAAGGGAGTTAAAACAAATTAGAAACAATTATTTACAGAACAAGTAGTGGTAATAAAAATTACTATCTACTACAGTCTAAAGTACAGGGGAACTACAAACACAGAGTTCATACAATATTATTTTACTATTTACTATACATATTACATGATGATATATTTCATTATTATTATTAGTCCACGCGCTACAAACATGTTTTACTGCTTTTCTATCACTTTCACGGTCGTTTTTCTTCATCTTCATGAGTACTAGTCACTAGTTGCAGCATTATCATTAGTGCATTTAATTATATTGCCATTAAACTATATTAAACTACAAACGTGTAAATTATAATAGGTAGTCACATTACACATGCTACAGAATTATTATTATTATTATACTGCTGCATGAACACAAATTCATACATATTACGTGTATTCAGTATTCACGAAACACTAAAAGTCTATAAACTAGAAACACGCGAGTACAGTTATTATTATTGTAGTTAATACATTTTAGGCCAGACTCTGTCATTGTTACTGTTATTATCATTGTTATCAGTTATAATTTCGGAACATACAACTAAATGTTTGCTAATTTTACAAATGTGAGTGTAATGTGTTACATTTTACACTAGAAACTATAACTTACACAAAGAATGCTCTAATAATAATAATAGTATTATTATTACTTTTCAACTTTAAAAAAAACACACTATATTATGGATTAGTATACTATATACTACCAATACTAAATTACTAATGGCTCAGCTCCCAGCTTGACCAATAAAAAAGTTGAAACTCAAAAGAGAGGTCAAAATTTACAGTTAAATGACCTACGAATTACACACACAAAAATACTATTTAAATCTATTTTACAGTTCAGTTACAAAACAGAAACGAAAACAGACAAACAAACAAAAAATAAACCTGAGAGTCTGACATACCTGTTTTATTATTGTCATCCTCTTGGAATGTATCAGAACGAAGAATGGGCATTCCACTTGGCATTTCAGGAGTTTCAGGAGACGAGTCTTTTTTTAATCCTGGTAACCCAATAATAAAAAGAAGATCATCAGACTCCTCACCCAAAGTACTAAACACCCTAGTGAAAAACTCTCCTACATTCTTCCCATACATCTTCCACCTCGACACATACTTTTCAAGCAACATTCTCTGTCTCTCTAGTCTCTATCTATCAAGTATCAAGTCTGTGTAAACTTTTGAGATGATGATGATGGTTTCAATAGCTGGTTTTACTGATCGTATTTATTTTGTATTGAGTATTGTGTATTGAGTATCTTCACTCAACTTGTTAGTGGAATATCATATAAAGTTTGTCAGTAGTTTGTTTGTAGTGTTGGTAAATCGTAATATGTAGTAATAAGAAGAGAGCAATGGTTAATGACTAAAAAATAGTTTGAAGCTTTTGGAAACGAGCACGATAACAAGATGAACATAATAACAGTAATAATAATAATAAATCATAATTGTACAAGTATGCTCTGATCAAAGAGCTCTCGTCTTTTCCACTTTTTCTCATTATCAGTAATGACACTAAACGTCTTCCTTGTATCTAATATTATTTTTCTGTCCATTTTGTCCAACAAACAACATACATTAATAATAATGTTGGCCTTCTTTTTTTCTTATTGATATTTTTCTCAAACACACGACTACAACTACAAACTTTGAAACACGACAAAACACCGTCCAAAAGTTGTCAATCTATTCAATATTCAATACACATCATTTTATTTCACTTTCAGTTTAATCCAGGATAATTTAATCACCACAATTTATATTATTATCTTATTATACGATTTACAAAACCTTGTCACTTGTCACTTTGTCAATAGTCAAGAATTAAGGAAACCAGACATAAACTATACATTTTTTTTTCAATGTCAATTCATAAAATGACTACAAGATTTTGATTTTGCAGTCAAGTCACCAAAACACCATTAACTGTACAAGATAGGAAATGGACTCTACAATTACTCTGACAAAACTTGCTACAAAAAGTAATAATAATAACACGACAATGACTCAACTAGGCAAAGGGCAAAGGGAGAGGGAGCGAGATGACTTAGTCAAACAACGATGAACTCATATATACTTTATACTTTCAAAGTAAAGGTTGAGGACATTAGAAATTAGACTTCTCTATCAATCTAACTATGTATGTAGTATGTACAATGTACATGTGCTTATCTCAACGGAAATATATGAATAAGAAAGTACACTTGCATGGAAAAAGGCTCAGACAGGGAGTCTGAAACTTGCATACATCATACATACAGAATTCAGGATTAAAACATGTGGTTTAAATTGCTCATACATAATACGTACTTTGGTTATATTCTCATATATTCATTCCATTTTTGAAATACACCACAGGGAAATTAAGCTTATACCATAAACAGAAATTTGGGAAAGAAAAGGAAATAAACTTAAAATATCAAACACAAACACAACCACGTGCATACATTTACCCACAGCGTTCAACTGGACAATTTCTATATAAATAATAATCATATTTCTATTATAATATATTACGTCAATGTCATCCTTATCCACAACCCACAACATAGTACTATTCATATCAAATATTAATTCCCAGAAAGTTTTGTTCTAAAACTTCTCAACTCTTATTCTTTCCTGCCTGCATAATTGACACTGAAACATTGAAATCAAACCATTTTACTAAAGCTCCTTTCATTTCATTTTAACCAAAGACTACCTTATCAGTAGTTTGAATTATAAAGACTAAAGACAACCACTCTAATTAAATGTTGACACTAAAATTTTTATGACAACCACTAAATTGCCGGTCAACTGTCATTTCTAATTTCATAGTATATTATTATTATCAATTATACAGTTGCGGATTAAAATCAAAGACACGTGGCCACAAGAAAACCCGCTACATTTTATCACCAGACGATACTAACAATCCACGAACAAAATACAGATACATAATAATAATAATACACGCGAGCAATGATTAATATATACAATAGAATGACAAAAAATACAGACATTTGGTCAGACAGTCATTAAATGAAGATGAAGACAAAAAACAATAATTCCTCTTTTAATTAAGTAGGAGTACGGAGTAGTTGATGCTAATTTTAATAGTAACTCACACTTGTACTTAAACTTGATAGAAAAACAAATTGTCAAGTAAATACATCCTAAGCTTTGTAGATACTCGATAATCAATACTAGATAAATTGTCATTTTTAATTTCTCGCATACGATGGACTTTTAAAATAATAAATAATAATGTACCTCTGTCACTGGTGCTACTGCCATTTTGTGGAGGTGTCCAAGGAGTTCTTTCCACCGGAGTGGGTTCTGCTCCATGTCCAGAACCGTCAAATATTGAATTTGATTCGTAAGGAGGGGGTTGCGGAGATTCGATTGTTGGTGTTACTTCGTTTGAGCACAGGACTCGCACCAACTTGTGACACTTTTTATGTACTAGCAGCTTACACTGAGTGCACTTGAACCTATAAAACAAAATCAATCAATTATTATTATCAATTGCCACTGTATAAAGTATAAGGACTGCATGTATGTGAACATGCCAATGCTTATGTACGAGTAATAAAAATGATTGAAAGGCTCAATAGTCAATGTTCAATACTCAATACTCAATACAGAATAGAGAGCACCAAAAAATAGTACATGGAATTTTGAGAAACGAGAAAAATCTCAAATACTTACCCTTGACGACCAAGTCCCCAAATTCGGTCGTGACAGTAGGCACAAAAGGCTCTCTGGAAAATAGACAAGCCAAAGAAAAACAAGTTTAGTGACAACACCCTTCAGTTTTAAGTTATTTCACTCACATTTATTTTTCTCCTCGGATGTTGTCATGAGGTATGGCAATTGAATACCAAATAACTTGCATTTATATATATAAAGGACATACTTACTATTTACTATACATAACACATCATACACGACACACAGACACACTTACACAATGCACTAGCCCTTGCATATGTACACACAACACACGTACACAAACTACAGATACATACAAAATGACACCAGCAAACTCAAACTGAAATTTTTACAAACGACCCGAATACCGAATGTATAACCAAAACTGAAGGAAGAAGAGGAAAAACAAGATCTGTCTACTCTCTACCCATCTATCTAAAAACAACATCTAGAGTCTAGAGTCAAACTCTATCTTTTTTGTTTGGTGATACGTACGAGTACCGAGAGCAAGTATAGGAATACAGTATGAGTGCGACTCCCAGTCACATACTTACGAGAAAAACAGTACAAAGCATCTTGCTTCCATGTATTTACTTGTACTATTCTAGATTCTAGATTCACGACTGGAGAATGGAGAACAAGTGACAACAACACCATCATCCGCATCAGCATCAACCATACATATGAGAGAAGGAGAGAGTATTTCATTCACTCACACAATCCTTCCTTTGCTCATGGGACATGAGTTGATGCTTGATGCTTGATATTCTTGATGTTCTTGAAAATAGAAACAGTGACTACACTTTGTACAGTGTACTCTGTAACTAGCCTACTCAATCATGTGAACAGTACAGATACAATTCTAATCTTCTACCGTTAAACTTTCACATTTTTGAAAATGTATAACATCTTTCGTCTCGGGTAATCCCATGTATATCTCATAATATATTCATAAACACATGAGCCCTTTGTAAAAAATATTTACGCATTTTGTCTTTTTGAAGCTACAAAATTTTATACAAATTTACATAAAATCCAAATGTTACACATGTCTGGTTAAAAATTTCTCGCCTTTCTGTCAAGTGAGGCCGCACACTCATCTGCTCAACGAGACAGTTAATTAGCTACTAGTTATTAGCTACACATGCACAAGTGTACAAGTACAAAGTATACTACGTTAATCCTGCATTTATTATGTAGCCTTGAACATATCATACCAAAGTAAAACCAAAGTATTTAAAAAAATTACACTTCCTCTCCCTCTCAATTATAATTACTGTACTAATTCAAAATTCAAACTAGCTGCATAATACAATATCCATCTACTATTTACATTCTACACATGCTATATTATATGCTACTGTTCAACGAGTCAAAGAAACTATTTCTCCTTTGAACATTACACTGTTCTGTTCATATCTAATCAGTTGACTCAGTTTGAGATTTGAGATTTGAAATCATGTTGTTACTGTTGATTTACAAAATAAATAAACATTTCCTTCACTAATTGGAAAAGTGTAAAGTATTCATGTATTTTTATACGTATACATAAGGAAGATGATTACGCTGACTACAGTCCTGTACTGATTGATATATGCACTACAGGCTAGGGGAACATACATACTTGTATCTTTTATAAATCTGATGCTATGACGTCTTCCAGATTCCAGACTCCAAACTAAGGAGAAAAGATACTGAATAAAATGTAAATAACGAAAAAGTCTTCATTCTATATTCCACAACACTACAAACTACAGACTACACAGACTACATGGAAAGAAAGGTAAATAATATTAAATAAAAAATTCACTTACTCCAAGTCACTAAACTCCAGTCAAACTTTATTTAATATGGACATGGATGTACACAATATAAAAGTATAGAGTAATAGAGGATAGACTAGCAAGACGAAGAAGAAGGCAGTTTTCCAAGCTGCTGGTGATGATGATGATGATGCCGATGGTAGAAAAAGGGAGCTCTACAGATATTATTATACATTGCAGCAAAGCTTTTGATCTACTCTTGTCCCTAGTCTCTAGTCTAGACTACTCTACTCTTTACTCTACAGCTTCTCTGAATTTGAATGTGCAAGTACTCGTTCCCAACAGTAGTGACACAGCACAGGATTTTCACAGGACTTTTGACTCTCAAGTCATTGGATTGCCAGCAAACATTTCTAAGCTGCGGGATAAGATAGGAAATAGGAAAGGTCGAAGAAGACGAAAGACGGAGTCGGAGACGAAAGAGAAGCTCAAGTAAAAGAAAATGCATTTTGAGTTCTGAGCTCACAGTGCCAGGACTAGGAGACTAGGACCACAAAGAAGAAATAGAAATACTTGAACAGACAAAATAAGGAAGAAGCAAATAGCAAATAGTAAAAAAAACACCACATAGTCAACGAGTTAAGATGAGAAGACAGGACAAGGAGAAACAAAAACCCGAAAATATCCATCCATATAGCGAAAGGGATTCGGTTGAGTTGAATGCCAACCATGTAGGGAACTAACTACACAATCCTACATAACTACACACAAACTCACACAACACACAAGTATCACAGGCAAAAAGGAATTCTCTCCAAAGGGAGAGAAAAATCCCCGGATGATCCTTTATGCAGAAAAGAGTTGGTTCTTGGCTGCGGGCTTGTTCATAATGCATAGATGTTTATTCCTTCTTCTTCTCCTTCTATCCTTCTATCCACCTACAATCTTTATATATAGTCCACCACTAACAAGGGTTTCAGTGACTCTAATATACCTTCTGTATAATGCACCAAGACACCTTCTGTCTACTCAAGACTCAAGACTCACATATCCATAACTTTTGTAAATGGTATAGTCCATGCTCCATGCATATTATATATTCTATCCACTCTGTACACTGTGCAATGTACAGTGTACATAACTACAATTTACAACGTACATCACTACTACAACAAGGCGAGGGAAACGAGTTAAGAAAAAACAGGACAAGCAAATTTTACGACATGACTCAATATACTACCATCCACACATAAATTGAAAGGTGCATTACACACTATTATTATTATTACTACTATTATTATGGTAGCAAAATACAATTTTACAAGATTCCAAACATTCCCTTCCTTCCATCTTCAATCTTCTAGCTTCTAGCCCCAATCTCATCTTCTGTGTTTTCCACATGTTATTATGATATAAAATGTAAGAATTTACTTTTCACTCGTTCAAGATTCTGCTCGTTAACTAGAATCTAGAATCTAGAATACAATTTGTACATGCGGTGTACGTTGTGTACAGTGTATAGGCAATTCAATTCTCTTCTTCTTCTCCGCTTTCTTTTTTCTTGTTTCTGGGTACAAATTTTATCTTATCTTAAATAAAGAAAATAGTTGAGAAAAGCAATGAAAATCTACACGTATCGTAATATACTGTGAAGTGATAAATGTGACAATGTAAAATGTGCATACACAATATACGTACCATGTACAATGTACACAAATCATATATAAAAATGACACTGACGATAAAAAATATTATATGCTACACAATACATCGACTACTCCTATTTTCCTCCATCATCCATCCATGCATATTTTATCATGCATAAAGATGACGAGAATAAAAAAGAAAAATTGAATTGCCTTCAACAACATCCAGTTAACGAGGATGGAATGCTGAATAACTGAAAACTGAATTCAGTAGATACAACATACAGCATACAACATCCACATGCTTAAAGCTGGAGAAGTGGAGGAGCGATAGGAAATCTCAAGTTGGAATCTTATGTAAAATTGTATTTTCATGTACATGTTTATAAACAGTTTCTGTTTTCCATAGAAAACAGAAAATAGAAAATAGAAGACTTACCCTATTGAAACGTTTAGCTTGAAAGATGTGCCCGTTGACGCGATAGAGTTTACGCCACCGTCTCGCTCCGCGTCGATAAATGCTTCCTGTGGAATAGAAAATGTACAAAAATAATGGCCACGTGAAACTGGAAACGTTCTTAAATGAATGATTGATACGCGTCTTCCTACTTGTACACAATACACAATATACGTGTAATCTATAATGCGTCTGTTCTTAAAACAACTTTAAACTCAACCCACAGTCAATTCACTTTTCACTTGACTATTTTATGCACTTGATACGTCTATTTAATATTTAATATCCAATATTATGCACTTCACTATGCCATTCCTTTCTCTGTGGTCTCTGACACTACACACTACACTAGACACTATCTTTATTATATTATCTCCCTGCGATTAATTTTAACTAACTGACTCTGTATTCTGTATTCTATATTCCTCACAAGTTACAAGCTAAAGAATTTTTACTACCTCAACATTATCAAATCACCAACGTCGCCATAATATATCACCATACCGTATACCGTATCATACATCATACATCATACTGTGTACCATTACTAAACATGGACTATCTTTTACTTTTTACTATGCACATTCTTCAATGACACTGCACCATACCATAATATCATAACCGTGTCTATTCCATTATATGATCAAACATTATGTAATTCATATTTGACTATACAATATACAACCACTTTATAATATACTATAAACTATAAACAAGTAGAATTTAAATTGAGCCGAACATTAAACAGATGTCAAAAACCTAGAGAGTGAGAGAGAAGTCAAAAGGATATTTACATAAAAAAAGATCAACAAAATTATAAAGTTTAAAAAAGTCTAATGTTTAATATGAACCAATACAGTTGATAAAGCTGATAAAAAAAATAGTAAACGAAGGTTTTATAATCCTAACATCCCTGCGTATGCAGATAAAATTTATATAATTTACAATTCCTATCCTAATAATAATAAATGATAATCATACTCAATACATAATAATAATAATTATTATTATCATTGTCCGAAACATAATACCCATTCTTTCTTTGAATATAAATTACAGTCTTCCATCTATATATCCACATGGAAAATAAAAATGCATAAAAGTGAAGCACGTTTTTCCCCAATGGATGGTAAAATATAAAATATGTATTATTTGCATAATACATAATTTGTTCTATGTATTTTCTATCTGCTTTGCTTCGTTACTGAGAAGCATTATATCATATTCAAAACATCACGATCTGGCCACTGGTCAACTATTGTATAACAGAAATAGCTAAACGTAAAATCTGCTGTAATGTGCATGACTATTAATTTGCTTTTCATGCTATAGCTTGTAACTTGTACTGTGTTTATTAATTTTATCATTTATCATGATGCACTTGTAAGAGATTTGACCTAATAAATAATAATAGCAATTTTAATCCTTCAATTTCATTCACAACTGGAGATAGTAAAATATAAATATTCATAATAATTAGTGTTCAACTTACGGTCTTCTCCCTGACAAGGCATTCCGGGTACAGCAGGCACATTGGGGAAAACTGAAAACAAAAAAAAACAAAAAAACGTTAGATTGAATATACTTCACACGGTAATGTAACAATATCCAGTAAAAAGGGATATTATTTTCAATATTCCCATTTCTCATATAATCCAAAATCCAAAAGGCATACAACTTGAAACTTGAAATTAATTCATCAATAAAATTAGAAATTAGAACATGTAAGTGATGCGCAAAATGCTGCATTTTGTATTTTTTATAGTTTATAAAAGGCGTCATTTCAGTTTTGCTAACGTCTAGTATTCAATGTTCTAGTATCCAGTGTTTTATAAATTGCATGTGGTGATGATCCAACATTTGCAGCTCAAAATAGAATTGTTTTCGGACTAACACAGCAACTTTTATACTTTATATTTTCTCCTGATACATATACATAAATAAATTGGAAGTAAAACATCAAAATATGGGCATACAAGCCAAACCAAAACCAAACCAAACCCAAACCAACTGATAGCTGACTCACATTATTGGCAGCCAAAGCAGGCAGCCAAAGAGCGACGTTCCGTACCACTTTCGTACATACTCGTGTAGACATGTACATATATAAACATTCATAGCTCATCTATTAGAGAGAAACAACTAAACGACTCTTTCAGTTTGAAACGACTAATGGCAATGTGGAAAGTGAAATGAAACTGCTTCAGATGCATATTTATGGAATTGGAATTGGAATTCATTCAGCTCTTCTTTAGTCCGTATTGGATTTCCTACGTTTCTCCTCTCATCTCTCGACTCTAGATTCTAGATTCTAGACTCTCGACAACCGTCAGCAGATAACAGTTACTTACACATCCACTTCTACTACTAATACAGATATTACTACCATCAACCATATGCCAAGCTCGGAATACTTCATTCCATTAAATTGAATATCTGAATTCGGTATTCCATATTACACGTTCCACGGCCACACTGATTTCAGCAGAGCTCTGTATACGGTGTATTATGCACTTACATAATACATACATTAATTATAATGTGCTGACCGTCAGCAATATATCCATAGGTAGAATCTTGGTACTGTAGAATACAGAATATCGTGAACATTATTATATTATTATTATGAAACTATAAAATGCCGACTCCATCGTAATACGTAATCAACAGCCATTCTTTCTTCAAAATGAAACTGAAACGGAATGCATTCAACATCCAACATCCAATACATTAGCAAAGTATACTACACAATTCATACTTCATACACCAGACTCTAGACTCTAATATAATGACTCTATCAAGTTATCAAGTGAATTGAGCATTGAGCAAAATTCTATAAAATCAAAATCCGTACATTAAGCATCAAAATTAAGGACCATTTTGAATCAATTCAATTAAGACTTGTTTTCTCCAAGAATCTGGAATTGAAGGAAACTGAGAACCGAGGGAAAACCCAAGTGAAAAGAAAAATTCTCAATTCTCAAATCTCAAAGTAAACGTAAATACAGATATAATGGACGTTGAAGTCTGAGGAGAAAAAATTTGTTGTGGCACTGGCACATGAAGACTGAAACCGAAGACCGAAGACCAACGACGGGAAATATGCAGAGAGGCATATCATTATTATTCTGCGGAACATCCAGGGAATAAAACCAAATGGTGAACTGCCGGAAAAATTGACCTGGTTTGGCTTTGGCTTTGTACAGGTCTACAAGTAGCAAGTATAAAGTATGAAGGATGAAGTACTACCTAAACCAACTTTCCGCTTCAACCTATGCACACACATAATTTAGGATCCGCTTGAGAATTCATGATTAGAAATAAACAGGACTTAATGTAATTTAACTGGACCAAGAACCAAGAGTAGTTTCACGATATTAGATATTAGGGAGGAAACTATATGCAGACGTATGAGTATAGAATATAGAATATAGACTACAGAGTACAGAGCATCTAATATCTAAGTAACGAAATTAGAATGAATTGTACATGTACGTGTGCATTTCCTTCTTCTCCTTCTTCTTTTGTGTTTGTTCTAAGTTCTAACCATGTGAACCAACTGGGGTATCTCTTTATTTATTCATTAGACCTTATTTCCGCTCTCTCTCCCACTTTCTCTTTTGACGAGACTTTATGGTAAACTGTAGACTTTTCTTTTACTCTTCTCCGTTTTCTCCATCCACATTTTCCATAGAAAAGACGGCTATTCAACATTCAACATGCCCAAAACACAAACACACAAATCCCAAGTTCAAGTTAAACTTCTTATTATTAGATGAGTTACTTTTTTTAGTTTGTGCTGCATATTGCATATACGACGCTCTTAATTCTCTTACATTTTCCTCCGCCTCATCCTCCTTTCTTTCTTTTCCGTCATCCTTCCACTTACATCTTTCCCTTGAAATACATGTTAGATGTTAGCTTGTACGTTCCACGTTTTATCTATCCACCCAAAGTCTTTGTAATTATAGAGAGAGAAAAAAAAGAGAAAGCTAACCAACTCAACTTTCTTTCTTTCTTCAGTAGTCAGTAGCTTTCTCTTTTATCCAGTGTCTAAAGTCTAGAGTCTAGTGTATAGTGATACTAAGATTTGGCTCCGTCTCTCTCTCGTCCGTCTTCAAACTCTCCTCCAAACTAACAAACAACCCAAATCAGACAAAACCAAACCAAACCAAACCAGACCAAAACGAACCAAAAACCATCACTTGCTAAACAATCTTCTCAAATCTTCATGGTACATCCATACATAATACATACTTATATTATTAGCTCAAGTACCGAATACTGAATACCAAAAAGGAAGACAAAGGCAAAGACAACCTTTATATTTTATATTCCAAATTCTACATATGTAATGTATAAATCTGAATCTGAATTTCAAACTATTCTCCTCCTCCTTTTTCCTTCTGACTTCTTTCTCACTTTATTAGAATACTAATGACATCCCAAAGGAATACTTGGGACTAGTTTAAAACTTTTCACAGAACAGAACATACAAGAAGAAAAATACCTTGATCTTTACTTTGATTATGTATTATGTATTCATAGGAGTAGGATGACTTGGTCATGCACATACAACATACAAGATACATATATTACACATTTTATATGGAAAACACCTTTTTCCTACAGTATACAGTGTTTCTAGTCTAGTCTCATTATTGTCCACGAGTCAAAGGTACGAGTACTAGTGGAGAGAAATCCTATTACTTTTGAACTTTTTATCCACTTTTGTGGACATTGTGGAAATGCTCAACTTGTGAAAAATATTAAGTAGTTCGCCGTCCATTGAATTACCAAACCAAATGTACAATTTACATTTTTAAGTTTTAAAATAAATATAAAGTTGTGGTTGGTCTGTGACTTGTGAGTCTGTTGGGTTGGCTTAACCCCAAATCTCAAAAGCATCCTATTTTTTAACTACAAAGTACAAACTACCATCATGATTTTACTTGTTTGTTTTTGTTTTTTTTTGCATTAATATTCAACTTTATGACAAAAATTCTAGCGAGTATCAAAATATGATATTGTATCTGCTAATTAATTACATTTTCTTTACCGAACATAAAAGAACATGATCCAAGTTCCTTTGAATGTACAATGCACACACACAATAACAAATAAAATACTGAACAACACAAAATACAAGGTACAATCAACAATCTCGATCCTCGATGTTTGACGTTACGGGGAGAAAGTTTTTCCGTAATTTTAATAAAATGATAAACACGATACACAATCCCAAGAAAAACAAGTTAACTACAAAAGTTTTCCAATTTACAGAGTACAATTTCACATTCTTTACGAATACAAGCATACACAATACACAGAGATAATATTGTATTGGTGTTTCTGTTGCTAGGCGAAAAAAGAGAGATGACAGACTGTCTCCTGTATACATACACTAGTCAATAAATCCTGTTCATGGTGAAAGAGAAACGTCAATCAAATTCACATTTTGAGATCCTGTTCTTCGCCTTGTCGGAATCAACCAAAGTACCAAAATACGCTAAACTGAGCAAGCTGAAGCTGAGCTCGACTGAGTAGCGTTAGAGTTGAGTTGAGTTGAATATAAGCTAAGCTAAACTAAGCCGAGCTGAACTGCACTATGCACTACACTCTGTACACTGTAAACTTTCCAATCCTTATTAAACTTTCACTGAAATTGAATGCTGAATCCTTCAACATTCCAAATAGGAAATAGGTACTTGATACTTGTACTATATGCATTCACATTCAGTAGTTGTACTTGTAATGGTACTTGTTTGAAGCTCAAGTAGCTTTTTTAATCAGAATTCTATACCAGAGAGATCTCAAACTGTAAAACGTGCAAAACTTTCACCATTAATGGAATCCTAGATCCCAATTTCCTCTCTTCTTCTTCTTTCTCTTCTTTTGCTATTTTTATTTAATCCTGGAATTCTGTATATTCCATATGAATTCTTGGCCAACTGACTGACTGACTGACGAACTGAAGGAGCAAGTTTTTTTTTCCTCTTATTATTTTGTATTTTGTATTTACTTTTTCATTACTTCCAGTTTCATCCAGTTTCCTGTACAATTTATTATAGTGAAAGTGAAATTCTTTTCCTTTTCATCAAAAACCGCATATACACAATCCACACACACAAACAAGACGTAAGACGAAAGACGGCAAAAATTCAATCACTTTACCAATAAATAACACAAGAGAAACTAATGGATTGAATTCAAACTTAACACACAGCACCAGACACTAGACACTAGAGACTAGGGAAACAGCTCAAAGTAAATATGTTCTATTTGAGTTAAACTACTTGAGTTTTGAGATAAATAGTTTAAAAAATATTATTTTTTCACGTGTACAATGTACAGCTCAAAATGAAGAAATAGCAAAATCTCGACACTTGAACAGACATTTAATTCCAAACAACGAACACTCCAGAATCCAGACCCTCAAGCCTCAAGATTCAAGATATATGATAAGATGAAACTTTTGAAGAATCCTGTAATCTTGGTTCTTGGAGTATTCAGTTTATTCTCTAATCTGTACTCTTTGGAGTATGGAATATTATGGAATATGGAGTATGAAGTATGAAGCTTGCGCAAAAATCTCAATGGAGTACAAAAATAATACATATGTAAATAAAATAAAGAAGGAAAAAAGTTGCAAATTCTCAAGCTACAGCTACATGCTAGCCTACATTCATACTTCATACAGGATACAAACAGACATTAAAAATGTAACAAAAGACGACTGCAAACGTATAGACATGCCAAAAAAGACACAAGACACAAGAACGTCATTACCCCATACAAAGAAAAATGTGCATTGCATACAGTGTGCCCCAAAAACTCAAAACTCAAAGCTCCAAACAGTTCGAAGCAACTTTCTCCTTTTTCTTTTATCAACTTTTGCAACTTTACCTAAAACAAGTTGAACTAAAAATTGTACAGAGAATGGCCAATTCCAATTAAAGAACGGTTGATCAAAAAGCGTGATATGAAATTCCGTAATATTTTTTCTTTTTCTTTTGTTTCAAGTTAAGCTTCTTTGTGGTTCGTGGTTAAAAAGTAAAACCAAGACTTAAAGTGGATTTCACGGTACCAAGATTTTCCAGACCTACTGTAAAAGAATTATTATTATGTTTTTTTCCTCCTCCCACTGTTACAAAAGTACAAGTTACAAGTGTAGTGTACACATGTCCATTACACTAACTTCACAGACAGAAGTGAAATATACGTACATTTGGACTCCGGACTTTGGACAATGTATAATATAGAATAACAACAGATTAATAAATAGTAAACCTCTTACTATGAAAAAAAACTGCGCTTCTTATTCTTTTGTACCACGAGACCGTAAACAGTGGACCGTAGACAGTATAAAAGCATAGTATATTATGCAACTGAAATACATGAACAACAACAGGAATTCTAAGTAACCAGTATCAGTAACCAGCAGTGTGCATAAATATCATGGGACACTTTCTATAAATGGCAAATAAAAACGGACCTTAAATCATTGTTTTTTTCATGACAAAAAATAACATCGACAAACTGTAAACCGTATAATATAAACACAAGCACATCCACAAACAATAATTTCATGCTAGCCTAGAGCCTAGAGCCTACAGCTTTAATGTATTATTAACATTAAATAGTATCCTGGGACAAAACCAAATTTTTTTTTACCAAATCATTTTATTTCTTCCACTAGAAATGCTACTACTTTGGATCATACACAATAATGGCTCAAATAAATACATGTATCATCCTTAAGTACAACTCAGCATCCATGCTCCATGAATATTATAATGATTATGATTATCATGCGTATCCATATTTTAAATCTATATAGGAAAACCAGCCATTTACATTTACATCTTATCTGAACTCTGGAGCCACAGAATATCTCAAAGCTTTCTCCAACAATAAATCATATTTCCACAACTGGTAAAATATTCATGAATTTTTTGGTACTTTCCTCCGTCTTCACTTGTCTTTTCTGTACACTGAACACTGTAGATAATATCTAATATCTAAGGCCGCCCATCTTTTAGCCTCCATGTACATTCTCAATTTATATTTTGGGGTTAAATGAAAATCAATAAAATAATAATATCATTATCTTTTATATATCTATAGATTTATGCTTCATATAGTGTTTTATATTCAGAATCCAGAATCCAACCAAGAATTTAATTTTGGCCAACTAAATATTAAATATTAATGGCAAGGACAAAACAAGAAAACCATAAAATATGTACCCTATAAAATATACAATATGCCACGAAATCATCCAAATTCAAATTCAAATTATTACAGGAAAATCCAACTCATTCCCCATCAACTTATTATAACTATTATGAGTCCAGAATTCAGAGTCTAGCATCTAGAGTCCAGAGTGTAGAGACTAGAGTAAGGAAATTGGGAAAGGATTCATTGCAAATACTGTCATTCCTATATAGCTATGCTAGCTATATGAGCGTGTAGTAAGTAGTAACAAGTTTATGATTCCACTGTGGATAGTGAATTCACTTTAGCCCCTATCAAAATGAAGAATAATACAGAATTGGTTCGTTATTCCTCATTCGTTAGATGTCTACATTCTCCATTATAAACTACATCTACAACTGCAGTATTCAACTAAAACTTTCAAGTGAAACCAAAAACATTAAGGATATTAGTTCGATTTCCATATAAACAGCTTTGAGCTTACCAGACGAACCAGAAGAAACCATGAAAAGCCAAAATAGTCACTCACTCACTCACTCTTTCATTCATTTCATTCATTCATTCACTCATCTATACCTTTGGAAATTCCTTGAGGTTCGAGGTAGAAAGTAGAAAGAAAGAAAGAAAGAAAGAAGAGACTCTAGCTGTTACTTTTCTCTACACTCTACATTCTATACTCTACATTCTACACTTATGCAGCATTACTATTTCCTTTTATAGCTTTTTTTATGAGAGCAAACCCATTTCCTCTCCTTGAACCTCCAACTACAGGAGATATAGGACACAAAGTTACCGTTCACGCAATAAAAAAACCAACCGAATTTCCTTTTGTACAATAATAAGGAGCCTTCTCTCACAATTCACAATGATCACGATGATCTGGATGATGATGATGATGATTAAACAAGGAGAATGTTTTTTTTCTCTCCTTCCCCTTGAATTACGTTCAAGTACAATCGTGGGAATCTCACCGTAAAGTAGTAGTCAGTCAGTAGTCAGGGGGAAAGGCAAAAAAAAACTTTACGTTCCTTTCCCCTTTCATACATATGCATAGAAGTTTAGAGTCGGGAGTTTGGAGGCTAGAGTCTGGAGTCTCAAAGAAAACTAGAAAAGAATATCAAATAGTTGAACAAAGTCACTCGACCAATATGAAGAAAAGGAGAAAAACCACACATGGCAAATATATATATTATATAACCCAACTATCCATCCGTTTGTCTACCTACCTATACAACAATTTTCAAACACACCACCAGACCAACCAACCTACCTTCCAACAACAGGTGATCACATAGGACTCAGGAGAGACATCAATAATTCTTCCACATTTAATGAGTTTCCTCTTTCAAATAGAGCTGAAACCGGTAGCCTACAAACTACACACACATAGATATTGCAGTGATGTGATATAATGCAATGTAATGTAATGCCGACAATTGAAACATCGCTCATCATACCCTTGGTTGCACCTCTTCTTTTAGTCGGTCAACCGGAGCAACCGGCCAAGCGGCAAGAGTCTACATTCTAAACCCCCTGTTTTCTGTTTTCATTTCCCCTTTATTCAACTGTAAGACAGGATTGTACAAATACCAAAACGGCGTGTGTATGTGTGTAATGTCTAATGTGTAATGTACCTATTCAGTGTGTACTTTCACTGATGATGATTCATGTCCTTCTATTTATTGTACGACTTTCTCCACTTTGTGAATTGGAATTTGATTTCAAACTCTTGCACGAACGTCCTCAAGCCAATTCATTCTACTGGGAGACCAAATAAAATAAAATAAAATAAGACGAAAAGAGAAGGAAATACACACAAGTACACATTTATAGCTACTTTTACACTATAATACTCACGCACAAACAACAACAACAATAAGAACAACAACAACAGCAGCAGCAAGGTATCGAGAATAACAAGTAAAAACAGTAGCTTTAGACTTTACTTGAGGCTTAACTCAACTCCGCTCAACTCAACTCGACTCAGCTTAACTCTACTTGGCTTCAACCGTGACTACTGACTACCGTTCGCTTGGTCTAAATTCCTCGATCCTCGATCCCTCTAAGGGCTACGTAACGAGCTAGTGTCTACTTCACTACTGTTGACGTTTTCCCCAATGAGATAGAGAAAGCCTTCTATTTTATCTACCTATGTACATACTATATACAATATACATGTACACATTGAACACCGTCTAAGACTTTCTTTCCATCTTTTTCTTCACCATTACACCATGCCATGTAGCATGTAGCTGAACAAGAGTAACAACAAAGACAATATTCTTCATCCTCTTGTTCCTGCCTCCACACCATGGCACTTACCATCCAAGATCCAACATCCAACATCTACAATCTACAATCCACCATCCCGCAGATTTAAAACCATCCATCTTTTCTCTCCCTTGTTTCTTCTTCATGCTACGTCTGCTCTTTTCCTTCCTCTTTCCCTTTCTTATGCAGAGGGCAAGCACACATTATATAGTAGAGTATAGTATACAGTATACAGAACAGTATCCCACAGTGAATTACTCATGTGATTGTCATGACTTTGTACAGAGTACAGTGTAATGTATAAACCCTACCATGCAACTAGCAACATCCAACATCCCAACACACAGTCCAATTTTCATTGTAGATTGTAAACTATTACTTCACCACAGGCCACTCCAACACAAACAAACAAAAATGATTAATGCACAAACTTTTCGTGGGCCAGCCAGCCAACGAGCCAGTGAGCAGTGAACAGTCATACAGATATTATAGATCTCACATCTCACCATTGCATGTCATATGTGTATCATGTATTGTGTATCATGCGTTATGCGTATTTTATTATTTATGTAGACGTGCATACATAATACAATCTCAGATCAAAAGGACACATAAAACATAAAATACAAAACACATTGCTTCAAAGAAGAAAGCAATGAAGAACCAGAACCAGAATGAGAACCAGAGACACAAAGTGAAAGTCGTCCATGCGAACATACAATATACAATATAGTGGGAAAATGGAAGATGGAAGCGACTTAAACTTAAATTCTTCAGCCTCGAGTCTCCAGTTTCATATTGAACGTTTTCTATTCTACATTCTAAGATCTGCTATGGCATTGTTGAGGGAAATACGGAGAAAGTGATAGGAGTGAAAGTGAGATCTTATCTTACATAATCGAAATAGAGAAGAGAAAAAGAAGAAAGAAAGAAATAGAATCCTACGTGATATTCTATATTCTATTCTATACAGTGTACAGTACACGGTACACTTACTTGATTCCATCCATGTATCAGTTTCCCTTGAATGAATGCACAATACACAATACAATACGTAGACATTGTTGAATGTTTTTCATAATAGCCTTCATCTTACACCCATTCAGACATATCTACTATCTACCTACATCCTACACTCTACATTCTATACTGTACATTACATACACAATACACAATCCCAGAATCCCAGGAAAACACATAATACTCTGTACTCTGTCAAGTTTCCAGTTTCCACAAGAGGAGAAAAGAAGAAAAATCAGAAGAAGAACGGATGTACTTACATTCCAAAAAGTTACACGCTCCGTAGTTTCCACACTTTGAATCCCCATCTATCTCCATTCTCTACACTCTGTGATCTACACTCTACACACTATTCTTTATCCTCCCGTCTTCCTCCTCCTTTCTATCCAAATATCAGAAAATCGAATGAAATGAACGCTTTATAGTTTTATAGTTTTTCTCCGTTTTACTCTCTTTCGCTTTCTCTTTCCCGTAAACGAATCTCTTTTTCCCCTTCGCCTCACTTCCCGCTGTCAAAAGGGCCACTTTACATCATAAGAAGGCAATGAGCAATGAATGATAAAATGAAATGAATTAATATCGTATGAACCAACCCATATATCACACTTATGTAACACATCCGTCATCTATATGTACATTAGGGTCCGTCAAAATACCATGACGTGACAGAAGTTAAAGTCTTACCCCGTCATATCGTTCCTTTTGG
>JAQGBH010000673.1:0-44907 GCA_034698265.1 Sminthurinus aureus
TGCTATAGCTCTGACCCACAGAAAGAGAGTATTTTTTCAAACTTGTTTTTCTCAGCAACGAAGTTTACGATAATATGACATTTTCTATTTTCGCTTACACATATAATAATCTTGTGTGGTTCTGACTTTTTTAGGCTTTGATGATATAGAACGTTTTATTGCCCGTCTTCAGTATGCTGCAGCAGCCTTTAGAGAATTACAAAGAAGACGGTATGTATAATTTTTTTCTCCTTTTTTTTATGTATTACATTTATTACTATTATTATTATTAGCCAAGTAGATTGTATTACAGTCTACGACGTCGTTTTACATTTGTCCAGCCATTTCATTTCAAATACAGTACAAAAGAATACAATGGATTGGATTTTCTTTCTTATTCGATTATTTTGTTACAAATGGATATTGCTTATATATTCGACTGTTAATGGGAAAGATCACATAATAATAATATAAAATGACTGTAACGACAAGATAGCAGCTTGTCTGTATTTCCTATAGTGTGTCCCATGTGGAATATAATAAGAAGTCTACAAGTGTCTGGGGCACTAAAAAGGAGCATTTTCATTTTGTCCTGTTACTATTATCTAGAATCTAGATTTTAGATACTGTAAGAAAGTAAGTAGATATTGACTGTTAAAGTCCTTTGAATGTCCACTTTAAGTACAGAGAACAAAATCGAAAAGAATTTTGTGAGGCCTTGTTGGATCTTTTCCAACACAATCTTGAAATAAAATCGAATCGACTGGATCCAAAATATATGGATTCAATGGTTCAATTTCATGCCGAAAAGATAAAATTTATCTCGTTTACCTTATGTTTGAATAATTTTCAATTTACTTTATTAGCTTGTGCACTGTGTACACTAAGCGGGGGATTGCTGTTTTGAAAAAATACGCAAATGTACAAAAGATTGAAACAAAGGTCGTTTATTCCCACGAAAGACTCGAAAATATTGATTTTTTGTACCATATGTGGGTAGATGATAGATAGATGCATCTCAAATTTATACCCCAGTTTGTAATAGTCACAGAATCGGGAAAAAAACATGCTTAATACTATGAGAATTTTCGGAAAAGTCTAACGTGCATGAATGTATATTTATAGTGGTACGATCTTCTCCATGAGGTTTTCTCAGGTGTACGTATATGTTTTGGTTTTTGTGTCAGATTCTTGTATTCAGTTGCACCTGCTCTTTTTTCTTCAAACTATTGTGACGTGATACTCGTTTATCTTGATTTATCAGTATGAGTATATGTAATATAATTCCCATGCACTTCATTTTTTCCATAGCTCTATATTTTATTTCGTCTCCGATAGCTGCATCAAAATTCTAGGACTAAATTGTACAAGTTATGATAGTTATAATATTTTATATTATGCTATACTTCACACAATATTGTGTGTAGAAAAGTTATACAAGTGCTCTATAAATTCCAAAGTTTGTCTTGATGTTTAATGTTATAGCTATAGTTTTGTACACAGTTTGTTTGGATCTTTTCTACACTTAAACATTGTACAAAGTTATTAACTAGAGCATCATCGTCATTATAATTATCGCTCCGTATCTCCATTTGTATTTTGTATTGAAGTAACTATTTACGATAGTTTATGATGTATGATATTGAGTTACAGCAATTTATATGATATACAATTTACTCTAGTGTATGCTGAATTATTATAAATATAAATATTAAAAAAGTACTGTTTTGTCGTGTAGGTATACAGAACACAGTGTGTATTATATCATATAACACTATTTGCTAGATAAAAACTCAAAATTACAATGCAATATGCAATGTATCTTAGAATAAGAATTCCCTTTGTAGTCATAATTCGTACTTTGACCAAGTTGTTTTGGGTTTTTGTGGTTTTAGTTCCTTGTAAACTTATTTGTAGATAGATACTTTTTTTTAAGAAGATGAAAAAGAAGAAGAAGAAGGAGAAAGAGGGAGAATATCACATTCACGTACAATCACATTTATAAATTTCACGTATTAATACGTCAGACATGCATCATATCACAATGTTGCATCTAAAAGTAGATAGATGAGATATCAACTATAAACACATAATATTATTATTATTATTTGGCTTCTGCTCCCTAGCTGAAGCATGAGTGTAATGGTTGCATGTACAATGTACAGTTGTGTATAATATATGATACATAAATATAGTGTAGAGTGTCACAATAAAAATACAATGGAAAAAATATTAGTGCCATTTTATGTTAGTACATGAGAGATGAGAGTCATGGTCCCAAAAAAAGATGAAGGAGGCCATCTATTCTTCTTCCCTCCCTTTCTTTCTTTCTTTCTTTTGGTCTAATGTTTATTATGGGCAAATAAATGACTTAGAGATTCTTCACTTGACTATGAGTGCTCGTTGATGGTAATACAAAGTGCAAAGTAAGTGTGTGTTTCTGTACATTTCCCTTAATAACATATTCACGGGCAAATTGTAGATTGTACATTGTTCATTGTACATGATTCCCTATATGTTTCAAATTTATTACTTGTTCTTCTGGATTCTGGTTGTGCGAAAGGAAGAGAAGTAAACAGAAAAATCAGTTTAAATTCCTTACTTCATAAATCAAATGCTGTTGGCTGTGGGCTGTAGTATTTCAAAATTCGAGATTCGAGAGACTGAATGAGAATCATGAATCTCTTTCATACTTCATACTCTATACTGTACATTTATGGAGTATAAACTTTAGCCAGTAGGCTTGTCTAGAGCCTTGAGAGCTCGAGCCGTGATCAACGTCCAAGTATGTGAGATGTGAATAAGAGTAAACCATGTAAATTGGAATGGGATTATGTACACACTGACTTTACGTCGGTATTCAGAATTCCGATTTAGAACATATTATACGGCCTTTCTACCACTATTCTCTATTCTCCAAAAACATATTCTGCATCAGACGACCTAGGGAAGGGATGCTGGAAAAGAACAGCAGGCTGTGGTTTTTAATATTTTTCTCCTTGTGGTGTAAGAGCTATATACATGTAGGCAAAACATTTGAGACTTAAAACTAAAAACTAATACTTTTCTCCACCATATTTTAGCTCTAAACTCCAAAACCAAGCATGGCGTAGAAAACAGCATGTGTAAATCCTCTTCATATTATCTTATCTATTAGAAAGACAAAGGCTGTATACTGTATACTTTGTGCTGTTTACTCTAAACTCTAGACACCAGACACTAGACGTTGATCTCATTGACTAAAGAACGCAAGAACGTTGTAAAATTTACAAAATATATTACATGAATAAATATCCTCTACAATCTTGATATCAGCTGAAACACCATTAACGCTTGTGTGTAAATGTATTTGATATTTGATATATTATGCAAAACCCATGTTATATAGATTTATATGTAGCACATTGGAAGTTTACAGCTGCATAAAATGATGAATTCCTTGGAAATTCGAATGGAATGGTATAGTGTAAGATAGATGGGTCTTCACTTTCTTCCAAGGGCAAAAGGCATGTCGTCCACACTTAAAATTGAAATTAGTTACTTGAATAACACCAGAGAGAAAGAGAGGCTGAACGAGAATGAGTGGTAAAAAGAAAGAAAGAAGAGAAAGCGCACATTCACCTTCTCTGTACTCGTTACTCCGTACAGCTCAAGCTCAAGTATTTTCCTCTTGATTCTTGATGTAAAAGTAGGTTATACCGAAAACTTGAAAAACTTGTCAAAATACAATGATGTATAACGTGCACTCGTATTTTAATCCAATCTCCAATCTCCATGGTTTATTATTTTTCTCTCAGTTGGAGCTTGAGGGTTCAAAAATTCAAAAGTATAACATAATGCCTAATGAACTTTTACCTTCAATATATTGTGGATTGTGGATGTCGTATGAAATATGAAATATTATTCCATCCTAATTTAATGTAAACTCTAAAATCGGTTCTAGAGTCCTTATTCACAACTTTTTAAATACCACTGTAAATTCAAAAAAAAGTACTGTGAATATTATCTTCTTTGCTGATTGTATTATGAAGGTTTTAAATAACTGATTTTTTGTATTCATTATTCATGGTTAAAATTTTTATGATTCTTACAGAAAATTAAAAACTACAGCAATTTGTTTTTCTTCAATTTTGTAAAAAATAAAAAAATTTTTTGTAGTGCAAAGCTTTCATGTACAAAAAAAACGCCGAAAGTTTTTTAATTGCCTTCATTCCAATGTCTGAGACATTATTTCAATTTTCAATGCATTTATTATGTTTCAACTTTTAATGGGCAACATTGTCTGGAAAAAAATTTGTTAATTCGATATGCATTATTCACGTATATGTATTTGGAAAGGATTGGCTGGGAGAAAGTTCAAAAGAAATTATTATTACATGTAGTGTGTAGCATACGAAAATTATTTTATTTTACGTTGTGAGTAGAATGTAGAATATTTAATGTGGTTGTTTATATTATGTATCCATATGTATTACATGCCTTTCAAAAAAATGTTGATTTGACTCTTTACCCTATGTTCTATGTTCCAAACAGATCAAAGAAGAGTAAAAAGAAAGATCATGGTGAAGGTTTATTATCAATGCGAGCCAAACCGCCTCACGAACGAGAGTTTGTCGACATTCTACAAAAGTTCAAGTTGTCATTCAATCTGTTGGTAAGTTTTGACTTTACATTTCACTTTACTTTACATTCCATTTTAATTTTACCCATATCCCATATCCCATATATCACAAGTAATTTCCTTGTTATTTTCCCTTCATGTGTACTCCAACTTTAAACTTGAGTAAACTCAAAGATGCCTTTTACGTTCTACATTGTACGTGGTACATACTACATACGTCTGTGTGCATGTGAGAGTCGTGAGATTTTCTGCCAATAATGATAATGATGGTTGACTGACTCATTTTGTTCCTTTGGCAAATATCATGTCGACGAATACGGTTATTGTTCCTATGTATGTACATGAGCCATGAGCATGTTTGTATGTATGTGAGTGTGTAGATAGCAGATAGTAAATGATTATTTTTCCATAGCTACATCTATAGATGTTCTGTATGTTCCGAATTCGGATTGTCTACAACGGTTTTTGACTCTTTACTCTTTGCCTCGTACTTGGTATGTTCACAAAGTTCAAATTAGTATTTGTGTTCACTACGTATAAATAACTATTTAGTAACTGCACTGTAAAAGATGAGGGAGAAGAGAAAGCGGAAAAGGTAGATAGAACAAATATCCATTTATATAGAAAATAGAAGACTGAGGGCTGAGGTTGAGTACGAGGATTTGTATTTTGTACCTATGTCTGTAGTTCTCCTTTGAAATAGGACACATTTCTCATGGATTCCCATGGCTTTTCATGTGCGTGTTTAGTCCAAGTTTTTAGTGTAGCTTGTAGCTGGTAGTTGACGTAGCCTCAGAGGAGAAAAAACTAGAGCTACATACATCAGGGTGTACATTGTACAATGTTCATAGTTGATCAGTACATGGTACATGTAGATGGAAAATTGTACTTTCTCCTGCGTGTGTGTAGTATGTACAATGTACGACATACTACATACTCTGCCTTTAAGTACTTTGCTTGGAGCAGAATTCTCTTTCTCTCGTTAACGGTATTTGTGTGTTTGTGCACATAGATTTTGGATTTTGGCTCTATTTTCTTTTGATAGACTTGGTCTTTTAGGTAGGCTGTACACTGTACACTGAGCATTGTACATTGTACATGAGTAGTCTTGGTAGTTGGTAGTTTGTACTCTTCATTATGAGATTGACCTCGAGGACAGGATGAAAACGAGGAAATGTTAAAGTAAAGCATGCTGAAAGTCTAAACTCTAAAATCTAAAACGTACAGAGAAAGTATTGAAACTAGAAACTAGTTCTATCTATGGAAATACATACGGATACGTTACTAGTACATCAGGACGTGTGAAATTTTATGTCTATTGGAAATTGTTCCATCAACATGAACATCAACTTGAAGAGGGAAAAGGGCAGGCAGAATTATAGGGAAAACATGGAATGTTTGGCATTCTACCTACCTATTTCCACTTCTGTCAATCTACGGTTCTACAAACCGTACACATTGAGATTTAAAGACATAATGTGATGTGATGACATGATCAGGGACGAGGAAATTCAAAGGATGTTCTCACGTCGTCAAATTTTAGTGATTAAACTTGATGACAAATGGTGACTAAACTTTGTGTGTACCACCACCCATTTTATCGGTACACATTTTAGGAATGTCTGCAATGGAGTCTGGAGTTTAGCTTTGGAGTACATACTTCATACATCATACATAATACAGCACCTTAAATCTAAAATCTAAACTCTAGAGCTTACACCCTTTAAAACATACTCCCTCCTTTGAAAAATTAAGGTTCACTGACTTGACTTTTCCTACATTATCCACTGCTACATTTATTGATGTTTTTTGTACACTTTGAAAGGGGTTAAATGTATTTTGATTTGGTTTTGTAACTTTTATTTATTTGAGGTTTGAGATGAATGGAAAGGTGAAAGGCTTTATCATATTTCGTCATCATAAAACGAGACAAATAATAAATTGACTGTTTCTCTTTTTCTCCACGTGAATGAATAAATAAATGAAGGAATGAATGAACGAAAGAAAGAATCTCGTGTCAAAGAGTGCATTTAATAAAAAGCACTATAAAGAAAACGAAATACAGTTGTCCCGAGTGGCATTGAGTCCGTTTGACATTTCGTGGAAGACTTTGTACATAGTTCATAGTACGTTCTGAACTCAGAACTCGGAGCCTCTCCTGTTTTTTCTTTCTTTCGTTTTTGTTACCTTTGATGTTGTCATAAGTATAATATAATATGGCTTTTATTATGCTTTATGTGTGTGGTGGAGTGTGCTGTGTGAAGTGTGAGCATTGAGGATTGAGCATCATGAAAGATTCCTAAGAAAAGGGATCTTCCAACTTGCAATGTCAGTGGAGTGGAGTGGTCACATACACACACACACACACACACACATTTTGATCTGTCAGCATTAGTCACTGTTTAGATACATGTTATGTTTTATGTGTTTGGTGTTTAGTTCTTTGTGTTCCCTTGTTTATGTTTCGTTGTGTTGTGTGTGGCTTCCGACCACGGTGCTGTTTGATTTATCACCATTTTTTGCGCCTTGTTTCCGATAGAAAATTTTGAGTACTTTTTCGTGTCTTTTTAGTCTCAGGAAATAGAACTTGGCAATTTTTGACTATTATTTTCTTTCCTGATATAGAAAATAAATAATTGCTGATGATTTACGCAAGAACCCACCGTCAATATTTGATACATATATATAATATACACTAGACAATATATGGACAAAACTGTTTATTGTGAATACACATGTGTCTGTAGATAGTAGGCAGTAGACAGCATAACATTTATTTATACACGTAATCCACATGTTATGTGCTGCTATAATGTAATATTATTTTTCTAGGAACATTAAAATCTGTATATAATAGACTAGAGACGGTAGACGTAAAGTCAAAAGTATAGTACATGAAGGGATAAAAATTCTCGTAGACTATAAACCTGCTATTATTTGAATTTATTTATACCGAGATAAATAAAGAAAGGGGCTTAATTCGATGAAGTAGACAAATTGTTTCCGGTAGAAGCATCTTATCTAACGAAGGTCGTCATACATACATGTATGTTGAGTAAGGCAGTAGGTACTAGTCTGAATCACTTTGTATAAAAAAGTGATAGTAGATATTAGATGTACGATTTACGTGTTCTAATTTTGCAGTAACCATTGAAAAAGATAGAGGGTGAATGGTGAAGGAAGAAAGAAAAGAAAACTGCAAAAAGGAACCAAGCTCCATAAACTTTTCTATAATAAGCATAGGATTAACCTCAATTTATGACTTTTACCTCCAACCTTGAGGAAACGGGATTTTTCTTTCAAAAGAAAAAGTTAAACAATTGACCCACGTGTAAATAAATTCTAGAATCAAATTGCTTCGTTTTCCACATGATAAAAAATTGTACAATTCCTTTCCAAATGTCTTCTGTATGGTTGTTCATTGTACAATGTACAGTGTACACTGTACACGGTAGTTTTTACATTATATATTGAAAATCAAAACTAAAATGATTTTAAAATGTTTTTCTTTCTCTTTTATTTACAGGCTAGACTGAAAGTTCACATTCATGATCCAAACGCACCTGAATTAGTTCATTTCCTTTTCACGCCACTAGCATTAATTGTTGATGGTAAGTAAATTTTAATTTTCAATCTTATTATATTTATGAAATACCTTAACTCTGCTTTGACCCTAATAATAATTAATTTTATTATAAATGTTTCAGCTTCTAGAGATGCCCATCGAGCTGGTTTAGCTTCTCAAGTTGTGTCACCTCTCTTGTCCCCAGGAGCCATCGAACTCCTCAACAATTGTCTAAGCTCCAAGGAAACTGAACTCTGGCACTCTTTAGGAGACGCTTGGTTATTATCGCGGTATGTACTAAAACCAAAAAACCAGAGAAAAATATATACTAAATACTAGACAGTCAGCATATTATATTATATATTGTATTGAAGGAGACCAAGTTAGTATTGTACATCTATGATGGATGATGTCTCGAGTCTCTAGTCTCTAGTTTTTGATGTGTTCAAGTACATGGATAAGAGAGAGAGAGAGAATGATTACATGAGATATAATATAAGCTCTTGTCACATGTTAACCCGTGTGTCACATTTAAACCACCTTTCTAATATATGGCTCACCCTTTTCTCCTTTCTTTCTTTCTTTCTGTCCGTCTGTCTTTTTTTGTAACACACATTCTCTTGCTTTTCGTTTCCTTGGTGTTCTTTTTTTCCTCTTTTTCTTTTCTATAGAAGATGTGAAGTCTAAGGTTTCTTCCTTTTCTTTGAAACTGACATTTGACTGCCGTTCGCCAGAATCCAGAGTCCTTGTTATCTTTCTGTTTGTCTATCTATCTATCTTTCTATCTAACTGAATCACTTGGTCCTATAAGTGAAACCCTAAACCTTATATTTTTGATGGCATAACATACACCATACCACACTCCACAAGCCAGCATCCAGCAGTTATTTTTGAAAAATGTTGAGAAAAAATTCGCAACCGACTATTTTCATACAACATGTGTCCGGATCTGATATTATGTCTTGAGTCTTCAGCATCTTTTTTCTCCTTATATCTTCTATCTTCTACATGTATTTTTGGTTTCTAAAATTGAAATTTACAACTTGAACAGGAACCTGTCACTAGTCACTAGCTTATAAAGTTATTGGGTCAAACTAGATGCCAAATTTATAAAAATTCCCATTAACTTGCACATTGTTAGATTTTTATTCCTAATTTTAAGGGTGGTTTCCCGTTACAGCTATTTGTGCACTCTACATATATGTAGCTAGCCTACTAGCCTAGTAGCTACAGTAACTAAAAACATATTATTATAATTATGATTATGATTAGTGATTAGTGATAGATTTAAAAGATCAAATTTTTTCTAAATTTCCTTGTTGTAAATTTCCAATTATAATTTTCTTGTTTATCTAGAATTTAGAATTGAGCATTGAGAATATCAACTCTGAGATTCAATATCAATATTGATTATTGATATAAAAGTAGGACACTTTCTGTTTCATTTTGTCGTGTATTGAGGATTGAGAGCTAGTCACAGTCAGTAGAGCTAGATAACATAAGAAGTGGGATTGCTTTTCAATAGAGTTTCATATCCGTCTCATCATCCATGATAAAAGATTAAAGTAGAAATCCCATCTATAACCACAGCTTGATTTACCAATCTTGGATGACAGACAGGACTTTCTTTCTAAATGAGCTATGGCATCATCACCTGAGCATCAATTCCAGTTCCAAGCACCAAGCTCCAAACTCCAAGCTACCTACTTTTCATCTCTTTCTTGCTCCATCTTTTTTTATCCCAATACTTGAGTAACAAAGTAGTAGCGCAGTCCCTTTCCAAAGTTTTGTAGATATTACGATCAAAATGACGGACAGCTGAGTCATAGATATGTATGTACAAAGTACGGGAAAAGGGAAAAGTAATTTAAAAATGTCTCCTTTATTGGAAATGTTTCAAAAACATCCCCAAAACGTCCCCACATCAAATCTTTGCTGAGTATCAAAGAAGATCTAGTTCTAGCGTTACGAAAGGTTGTGGGTTGTGGGGGAAAAGGAAAATATAATTTAAATTGTAATCACATGTGGCACAGCCTGCCTGTGCTCCTTTGATAAGTTTTTATAAGTAGTAAGTAGCAAAATTGCTAGTTACAGCAACTCAGCCATCATTACAATATTAAATGTCAATCTGAATCTCTCTCCTGTTCCTCATTAAAATCCAGAAATAGAACTGATTATGGAAATCTAAAAATTTACTTGCATGGTTTATGTATGATTTAAATATCTATGCAAAAAAAGATTTCAAAATTACATTTCACCACTTTTTTTTGCTTTTGAAGGGATCAATGGAAAGGCTTTGTGAACACATATCAACCAGTCTTCATGGACGGGTGGTAAGTCATAAAAAATTATTATAATTAAAAAAAAATGGAATGAAAAAGAAATATTCATGAATGTTTCATTACTTATAGCTTGTAATATGTAATGTGTAATCAGGTGTAAAAACCATTAATTTTTTATTATTAAATATGAAATTTTAGGTCACCGACAATTCATGAATCGAGCTTGGGAGGGTCCGTTGCATCAGAAGCTCAGAGACGCCATCGTGAAATGCAGGCTCAAAAAGAGGTAAGTATTTTTTTTCACCCAGGATATATAATAATAATAATTAAAAGTAATTACTCATTACTTGCAACATTGATGATAGAATCAAAGTTGTGTAAAAAAATATAAGACTTCTTTTGAATTTCACAAATGCTCTTCACATAGTGCACGATAAAAGACAGACAAAGTAGTAGAAGAAATAGGAAAGGCTTGTTTTTTTCTTTTTGGATTATGATTACATTTTATTAACTCGGTTTTATCAAGAAACTACGTAACTTTAGTTCTAATTGACTTAAAAGAAGCGAGAATCGAGAATATACATAGAATAGAATGTAGAATGCATCCAAAGTTTGTAACATCAACGAAGTAAATGTGACAATAACAAACTATGACAGTAAAAAGTCTATATTTTGACACAGAAAGACACAAGACAAAAGACACAGGAGGAGTTTGGAGTTTGGATGGTTGAATTTTATTACTTGTCCGTAAAAATCATTAACCGTAACACAATGTTTCAAGCCTTTCAAGTATTCTACAAGTATTACATAACTGAAAAAGTACAAGAAGAAGAAGACGAGAAGGCTCAAAGAAGGGTTGCAAAAGAGAAAGTACAAGTTTATTTTGGTTTGCACAGTACAGTTTGTAGTTCCTAGTTCCAAGTTCCAAAGTTGCTTGGTATAATAACATTACGTAGATTGTACATTGTACGTATTAGGTATTGCATCATATGGCTACAGATATCCGTACCTACAGTGCACTGTAGTTTTATTATACATTCTCCGAGTTTTCGAAAGCGGGTAGAAACTAGAAACAATGAGGGCTCACTTTTATGAGAATTCAACGGCTGTTCACTGTTCCGTCTACATTCTAGCTACATACATTACCGTTTATTCCAGACACATTAAAATCAGGTATTCGTTATGAGAAACGCCTGTTTTCTAGTACTTAAATTACATCATATTACACTGCAATCTGCAATAAACTTGAAAACTAAAAACGGCCAGGAATCTGGAATGCCTTTGTCTGTCCTGTTTTAACAGGTTGGTTGTAATTTCATTATATTATGCAGAAACTCGACAGGAATTTTACTTTTCTTGTCTCGATTCTCGGTGCGAGTAGTGGAGTCTTAGAGCTTTGAAAATATAAGCAAATGCTGAATGAGGAAACTTTATATTCGTTTTTGTACAATGTACAATGTATATTATGTGCAGTTAATTTTTAGCATATAGTCAAAGCCGCTGAATTTCAGTTCGGCACTGAGACTTCATTGCAAAGAAAAGCAGTGCTAGTTTTTCATTTCCTTTTCATCCTTCACTTACTCTTAATTGTATGTCATATAATATAAAAGAGATTAGATATTTCTTTTCATTGACACTTTACATGATTTTACACGAAACTTCAAGAAATCTCTGTACATGCTAGAAACATAATTATGAAATGCAATTTATAAATATTATGGACAAAAGCGTCATTTTGAGATCTATTGGCAATAAAACTGATTCAGTTGAGATTATATTAATAAATAATATTATCATTTAGATATGTATGGAGTAGTTTATATTATAAAAATACTGTAGTAGCAACAGTCTATATTTTAGTGCTTAAATGTGATTCCAAAACGGTCGTTTAGGATATAGGACGTTAGCATTTTGAGAAGCAGCTATTATTTTGTACATGTTTATTTTGGTGAAACTGTTGAATTGACACGTTTCATGTTCATGTAATTTGACCATTTTTTGACACATATTCGTACATGTAAGAATATGAAGAATATTTTGAAGAAAAAAAGCAAAAAGTGTAGCCGAATTTCTTTGAATTTCATGTCCTCTTCTGTTCTGAAGCAGAAATCTGAGGATATTTTTTTGTCTCTGTGACTTATTTATATATATATTATATTACTTGTGCCATGTGTTGTTGTTGGTAGTAACAAGTAAGTGGAGACAAGGATGAAAGACGTGTGTGTGTGTGATTTTTTTTATGCTCTTTGTAAAGAGATGAATAAAGAGAAAAATTGCGTTTGGTAAAAAAAAACTGTCCTCTCTTTTTTCCACGACTGTTTATTCCACTTTCCACTTGGACCAGTCTTCATTGATCAGAAAAAAAGAAAAAAAGAGAAAAGACTGAAGCATGCAAATACCCTTGTAGACAAAATTCAAGGCATTTAAATGCTTTGAAGTGGAGGGAGGAAAAAAAGAATAGAAAAAAGTAGAACGTTTTTGCGCATTTCTAAAACTGTTAGACGACTAGACTCTAGACTCTAGACTACATAAGAAAAGGAGGGTAAAGAAAGAGCAAGTTGATTCGATTGTGGAGCCAATGACGATAGAAATAATAACAATGTGATTCGTCCTCCCGTGAAATACATTGACTACAGGAAGATAACCATGTAGCATGTACATTATGTACAATGTACATCGTTTCTTTTGCATAGATTTTCATCTTGTTAACATTTATGTGCTCTTTCTCTTCGTCTTGTATCTTGTGTCTTGTACATTGTACGTTGGCGGAAGGAGGCAGATATATGCATATGGGAACATGTATCTATCTGAGTATATTCTGAATTCTGAGTTTGTAGAACCAAAAGTCAAATATCGTTGAGGAAATGGAATCGTTACAACTTCTTTGCATGAAATAAAAAACTTTAGTTTTATTTTGATCCGTTTGTATCTTTTTACCGTCTCTTGGACATGTGGTATGCAGTACCATTCAAACTACCTACTAACTACATATTATATAGTTCAGAGTTCAGTCATAAAAAGTCGATTCAATTCCACTTTGTAGGACGAAAAAAAAGGATCACATGGGAAATAGTTGAAAGTTGAAATTTTCAAGTCTATTCAAACTCCTACATAGTAGATGCCAGATGCCTCTAACGTGTATATCAAGGGTTACTTTTTAAAAGCGATTTCGTCATATGTATATTATAAATGTACACAGGCGTTCGTCATTACAAATTACGTTTGGTACTGCTCCTTAAAATTTTAATATATTAAATTCTATAGGTATTTACATTTGAAATTTCATCATTCGTCAGCAATTTGATATGTGTACATTGTACATTGTGCATTTAACAATGAACATGTATTTGACAATTTGAAATTTGATTAAAAAAGAATAAAAAATTCAAAGGTACAGGGAAATTAAACTCCTAATAATTTATAATTTTATCAACTCTGCTCGCTTCTAATACAAAAGTCTCTGGGACTTTCAGTATTCAGCCTTCAGATCTTTTTTAGGTTACTGTTTAATCTTTACCGTAATAAAAACTTGAGTTGTTTAAATAATACTCCTTTCAAAAGCAATAGTTTATTTTTCCTGAGGAATTGGAAGTGTGTACTTTGGTGATAAGGATTCTGAATAAGTAAATTCCTAAAACTAAAAATAGAAAACCACTTTGAGGATTATTTTTTCTACCTAGTTATGCTTTATGGAAACTCATTTTGAAAAGTAAATAATGTAAATCATAAATAGGTAAAAAAAAAGTAACAAAAGGAAGCAAGTATATTAATTTACATGCAATCTTTTTTACTATAATATCATTCCACTTGGCTTGAAATTTGAAAACATAAAAACTGTCTAGTAACTTAACAAAATATTAAAATCATTAAGCGATACAAGTGTTATGTATTCTCATAAATTATAATGCACAATCTTTATATGGTATGGGTGGTCGTAGTAAAAACATACAGTTGTATGAGCACGATATTATGAAAGCTCTACGTAAACTTTTAGTTGTTCTCTTTAGTTCATATTGCCATTGAAATTTCAATCAACTGAAAATTAAGATCTTGATCTTTTTATCCCAGTGGTGTGCCATTGTTGAGCATTAAATAGCTTATAAACATCAGGATCAAATATAAAAAGATATAATATAAAAGTTCAATATTATCCTTTTATCTTTCGTCGTAAATCGTAAATAGGTCATGAATATTAAGAACAAGAAATAGCAAATACAAACACATGCACGTTACTATAATACATTTTATATTTCATGTACAATTCTTTCGTGCTCATCTTTATAAAAAAAAAAGAAGGAAACGATGATATATATTGTATAGATTGTACATAGATATGTGCAGTATGCATCTTTTCTTTAATAGATTGGATCATGAAAAGCTTCTAAGCTTTGTTAGATGAAGAAACTGAAGAACGTAAGACCTCGTTACAAATTTTATTGGTCAATTTTAAAGAAAAAGGTGATGGGGTTCTTTTACGTTCACATTTTATTTACGGGGAAAACCTGCCATGCTGTAGATTTCCCACCATGTGCGATACATTTTTTTTTGTGGGATCTGCCCATCTTTTTTTAGGCGACAGTGGAAGGGAGAGCCAGTAGTCAGTACAAAGTACAAAACGAAGTAAATTTATATTACATGGTTTGTGCCTGTTATATTTTATGTTCCAAATTCCAACTCCAAATTCCAAACAGATGTATCACCATTTTTGAATTACTGGGAGAAAAAAATCCTTTGTTTTATTCCTTGTCCCTCCAGTCATATCAAATATAAATTCACCAGGAAAGAATCCTGGTTCCTGGTGAATAAATCTATAATCTAGATTCTAGATTCTGGATTCTAGAAGATGGGTTGATGTGAAGAAAATCCTCGTCTTTTTATATTCACATTTCGAGGAAAATCCTTCTTATATGTTCAGTGCAAATTGTATAATGTACATGGATGTGTATTTGTCTGTGTAGTGTATAGGTGTGGCATCAGCTATGCGGCTTATAGCACACAGTAGACAGCAGACAGTAGTAATCGAAAGTAGAAAGTAGTGAAAAGGTGACCAACTCAAGACTCAAGACTCAAGATGCTTCAGGATTCATGTGACCCCAAAGTAAAAGGAAAAATTTTTATGGGCTGTGCACAAAATATGTGCTTAGGTGTAGTATTTGCAAAGCATCACATACTATCACACACCATTTTCTCCTTGCCAATATACTGAATACTGAATACTGAGTACTGAGGATAAGGACATGTGGAGAGTTTCGAACTTTGAGAGTTGAGTTAGAAAGAGGAAGAGCGAGCGGGAGAGAAAGAATTGTAGTAAACGACGAGGAATCCATAGAGTAGAAAGAACCTTTTGTGGGAAATCTTGAGAAAAAAACTGGGAGTATATGTATTTCCTGTGTGCACAATCTTGGACCACTGGAGGAGCATGGAGCCACTTGCCCTTACTTACTTACTCAAGCTCCAATTTTTCTATTCCCTACCATTAGTCACTGCCACCAAACATGATGGCGATAGCAATAGTAATGCATCCATGGAGAGAGATCAGGACAAGTCATGGAGAGCCAGGAGCAATAAGGACCGAGATTCATTTCGACATCTTCCTTAATGCCATGGATTCACTTGAGATTCCACATTCTCGATTCTGGAATCTAGACTCTAGATTCTAGATTCCAGTACATTCATGTATTATATATTATACAACGATTACTGGCTGTTCGGTGGATCTTGGATCTTGGTCTTATAATGATTTTTGTATGCATCCATAATCTACACGGACATACATACAAAGGTAGTTTCCTTATGGATTATGGTCGACACCAACTCTTGAGTCTTGAGCCTTGAGTCTCTAGTCTCTTGACTTTCAACTCGACGGTGTCGTTTGCAGTTTACTTTGTTAAAATTATGTAAAGTGGAGCTATCAATAACCATACACATCGTTTGTCTAACACAACTACGTGTTATGTGTTACAAAACCCATGTTATAATATGTAAAAAAATATAACAAACCTTTTGTGTTTTGATAGCACTTGAAACTTGACTTTACTACAGTTTCACACAAGATTAAAACAAGAGTAACAGAAAACTTAACTTCTTGTTAAGCTCATTTACAATTCAAGGAATGGTAATAAAAACTGTAACCTTGTTTGAATTTTTAATTTTGAATATCTCTATTTCAATTTCAAATGCTGAAAAAAATGCGTGTAAAAAACTAATATGTGTAATGTGTAGTGAAATGCAAAATTCTGAAATAGCACAACATATTTTTATGGAAATGCTTTTTCTATTTATTGTTTATTCTAAATTCTACATTCTATAATATTTTAATATTATCTGTATAGGTACGTTGTACTTGTGATTAGCATGGAGAATGGATAAGGCCTTAACATTATTTCAAATTCTTACGTAAAATTTGTTTGTGTTTTGTATGCAGCACACAGTTCATGTACAATATTCCTTATTCACCCAAAATGTAGTGTACTCACTAGTATTGAGTCAATACTCTATAATCTGTACAGTACTGTATACTATACTGTACATTGTTCACTGTTCATTGAACATTGTTCAGCTACAAGCTGTTCCCAAGTATTCTTTTATTGGGCATAAAATTTTCATCTCAATGCACGGAACTAATATTGAATATAATTGGGCTAATAATCGTACACATTTCTCTATATTACATTGGTAATTCCATAATATTCCGTAATATTCCATATACCGTAGTATAGAGCTATGAAGTAGAACAAAAGACAAGTTCATGTGATGCTGGATCTGAAATAATAACGGTTCAAGATTCAAGACAAGAAATGAACACTATTTGAACGTTTGGTTGTAGCTGTAGCTGAGACTGTAGTTGTACTCTAAGCTCTAAGCTCCAACATCCAAGTCAAAGTGCTTTTATCGTAGACAAAGTTTAAGACAATATAGCAGTTTCACTTGCATGGAATAGCCATGGGCACTCAATTCTCAATTCAAATGACAGAGCCACAACGGAAACTATGTAGAGATCTAATACTGTAGAGCAATATTATGACAACGACAATGCCAATGCTAGTGGTGGGGAGATGAAGCATATTACGACTCGACTCTCGAGTCGAGACTCACATCAACCCAGCACAGCACAAGGCATACCTTGTGGAACAAAACCGAAAGAGCAGGAAGGAAGTAAAAGACGAGAATGGAACATGACTTTGGTGGCATATGGCTCGAGTAAAAGGAGTAATATTATCGTTATTGTAGTAGTATAAGTAGGAGTAGGAGTAGTATGAGTATTATTGTACAAGATGAAAGTTCTCTGTTCTATGTCATTTTCTATATTCTACATTCTATGCTGTCCCTAAGACCTATGAACTATGAACGTTACTCGAAAAACATTCTTGCAACAGAGTATTATTACTCTCATCTCCAAGTTATGCCCCGATTTTTCAGTTTTTGAGAACTTTTAACGGCTCTAGTATCTAGTATCTAGAATCTAGAACGTGAGTAAACATGGGTGTGTAACTTACCTTACTACTTGTTCTTTATTGACTCTAGTTTCAAGTCTCGATTCTCGAGTCTGGAATATTTAATCTTAAACCATGTGTGAATAGGGAACATGAATGCAGTAGGAGAAACAATAAACGAAATTTCATAAAATTTCAAGCTGTTTAATAGAGATATTTCTCGTCTACGTTCTACGTTTATGTCTTATTGCGCCTATAGTCTTTACCTGCATAAAATATCAAATATTATTATTACTGTAACATTATATATACTGATTTTTAAAATCAAGGATAACGAATATAATTTATTTTTTTATTATTATTATTTTACAGATGCAGCAAATGCAACAGAGAGACGCAGCACAACGACTGGTGAATGATCCTCGAGAGAGATCAATATCTCCTGTAGAAATGGGAGATGAATTTAGTGCTGGACAGCGAGCATTTGTGGATTCAGTGAGATCTAGGGGTGGAAGAATAGTCGTTGTTACACATCCAAGAACAGCCAACAATCACAAAGAATTGACTGTCGTCCGTGGAGAATATTTAGAGGTATGTAGAACGTAGAACATGTATTATATCTTCCTTTTTTTTTAAATTCACAGTTTTTCACAAGTATTTTTTAACTTTAATCGATTTGGAATTTGGAAACAGAGTCTTTTCTTATTTTCTCCTCTTTTATCTACTGTACATATGACGACTTTAAGTTCCAAAATAGAGAGTGGAGAGTAGAAAGTAGAAATAAAAGTAAAAGTAAGTGAAAGGAAATGCATTTATGTGATTCCTTCAAAAGTTCAAACTATAGGATTTTTTTTACTCTGTCTACTGTCTACTATAAAGTAAATATATTTGATTTCATAATACCTAATATATAAAAGTGCAAAGATACGTGATGGAATGAATGCAAGGTTTCAATATTACTCGGATATATTTTTGTCCTTCGCTTCGTTGCCTGGTCAAAAGTTTCCTACTTCCTCCGTTTCCTCTCAGACTCGCAAAAAATATATTCCGGAGTACGTGCTACATTTGCTAAATTGAACAACTTAGTTTAGTCTAGAAAAAGTTACTTTTACTCTTGGCCTAGACTTTAGACTCTGGACTCTAGACTCTCCTCATAATTTGTCACTCTCAGGACTTGAAAGTGTCTTACAAATAATGCAAAAAAGCTTTTCAATATTTAAATATGGTCAATGTGTGTATATTTTCATTTCTCAAGAAGACTGTAAGCTTATAACATATAGCATATATATTTTCATTGTATGTTTGTAGGATTCTACTATATTTTTATGAATACTCGTTTTACTAAGACTTTTTATACATTTTTCATTTTAAAATTTATCATAATACATAGTACTAGTTTTAAATCTCTGTTAAGATCCTTTAGGTAAGGTTATTTTTTCATATTGGATTAATATTTGACCAGTTGAAGCTCAAGTAGAGATGAACATGTTGAATTTTTAAAATATTAAAAAACACTTGTGTGGAGCTTTTTCATTGGAAGATTTTTACCAATGAAGCGTTGCAGCGTTTGGATAACATCTGGTACCAACAGGATAGGGTTTTTACGAGACTATTGACCAAATGGGCAGATTTGAAGTGAGAATTGTAACTGGAACTGGATACTTATGGAGTTGTAAAAGTTTGAATTGAGAATGTTTGTTTCCTCCAACATCCAGTAGTACTGGACCAGTACCCAATTCACTGTTCACTAAAATTTTAAGACACGTGAATGTTTTTGAAGAAGAAGAAAAAGTCTACTTGCTTTTGCTTTTCTTCATGTCCTGAAGATAATAATTGATAATCCTGGTCATAAAGTGAAATAGAAAGTATTTTCTAGAATCATAAACATATGTGCCGTATGTTGTGTACTATTAAATAATTCATGTATTCCATTTGCTATTGTACAGCTTTTTGCTTACAACATTCTGGACACATTTGTACTTAGGGGCAGGTTATTTGATCACTAAAGGTGAAGTCGGCCGGGTTAGTATCAATGTCCATTATATTATGTGCAATGTGCACCCATGAGAAGAAGAAAGCCAAATAACTAGGCAACAAATATCAGAAACTTTTACCACAAAACTTATTTTTCTCGGCATTTTATATTCTATATTCTACATCTTCATTTTATTTTTATCTTTCCCCATTCCTTACATGTACGATCTAAAGAAAATGTTACTTTTTTTTACACTTCTCTTTTCAACGATGCTCGTCATTCGTAGTCAAATTGTAAAAACCGTTGTGTCGTAAACGACAAAGCGGTAAAAGCGTTTTAGTTTCAGTCATGCATTCCAATTTTATTTATTTCCTGATGATGATGATTTAAAATTGTTTGTGCTCTGCAAAAATTTAAAAGAAAAAAAGGTCAATAGACACGGTGTTTTATTTTTAGTTTTAGTAATCATTATAGTATATAAAAATATATATCATTATAGTACATAATAATATAAAACGGAATAAAAAGGATGCATCTATTTATATTTTATATGTACCATGTACAAATACATCGTACGTACTTGTAAGAATTATATCTTATAACATATCATGTGGTTTTTTGTTTGTAGCGTGAAATTGACCAATTTTATTTGCCTACTTATTCTATGTACCAAAGTGTGTGAAAATGTCTACATACACACCTACGGCGTCCGGGGAAAGTTCTTACTGAGTAAGAGTTCATGTAAAGTTTTATTTAGTCTAGAGTTTAGAGTTAAGAGTTGAGAGCAAAGAAGTGAGAAAAAGAAAACCTTGCGTGGGTACAAACTACAGACTACAAACACACAGTGTTTACAGCATAGACAGTAGACCGTAGACAGTCAAAATGCCAATATATGGACGTCAACAGAAATTTAAGCCATTCTGACTGTTCACTCGTGCTTAAAGTTGTAGAGTTGTAGAAGAGTTTGGAGAAAATAAGATGGATTGAAGTTTTTCAAAAGACATTGGTTGTGTTGTCAACTTATGGGATGTTGTTCATGTTGTTCTCCAACATCACAATGACGTTTATAAAACTGTAGAAGATCACTTCTACGTCCTGTCCAATTCAGTTCAGTAGAAAAAGTTGTAAAATTCTACTTTTTGGCTTGTTTCTCAAGTTTAATTTTAATTTTTTTAACCTGGATTGAACAGGTGTTGGACGACTCGAGAAAATGGTGGAAAGCCCGGAACTGTAAGGTACGTTCACATATACACATATACATCTATAATTTCCATTTTCGATTATTTTACTTTCTTGCAAATACAAAATACATGTTTTTCCAAATGGAAGTCATCCGGTTTTACTGTCTTGACATGACAATTTCAACCATGATAATAATTTAAAATTTTTGCCTTTTCTGGATTTACAGGGAACGGTTGCTCATGTCCCATCGACTATTATACAATCACCAAATGATTTTTCTCCAGTAAGTGTTTTTTTAACCGTTTCTTCATTTTGTATGAAATCACATTGTCATAAACACATTTGCTGTTGTTGAAAGCTTCATTTACAATAATAATTTTTAGTTTTTACCCATCATCGATACTTTTTGATCTGGTGATTTTTTCTATCCGGTTTGTTTTGAACTTGACAATTTTTTTCAGTTTAGTATAATATAATATGTATTATATATTATAATATGTATTATATATTATCTTTATATAACATACATACATAGATGACTTTATATGAATTTCTGTAACTTTATAAGTTGTATACGTTTCTAGTTTCTACATTTTGATTTCAATTTTGAATATCTTACGCTACGTTACATCTGCTCCACTTAGCTTAGATATTAGATATGTAGGAAAATATATACAGTATGATAATATTGGTAAGGATGCTGTCACTGTCAGCAGGAGACTGTGTCAGAATTTGAATCAATTCAAATCAAATGCAAATGACGACTACGCTCTCCCACTATTCTTTCCTGTTTCTTTCCCTGTGCTGTCAGTTTAGGTCGGCAGGTATGACAATCTGTGTACATACATGTAAATCTCCCGAATTTTCAGTCAAGAAGGTACACACCGAAAGTTTTCATCTAGTCTTTAGTCTGCCCATAGCATCATATTGCGTGGCGTATCACATGGCTGTATAGTTTATACTGTATACTGTGTATTTTACACACATAACACATAATACATAAGGCTTGATTTCAAAGTATACAAAGTATAATGGTATGAATTAATCTCACAAGAATAGGAAAAATCTAGAACGTTTTCCTACATGTATAAAGAAAAGAAGTTTTCCAACTACACACACAAATTCAAACATCCTTTGACAAGCCCAGTGATGTTAATTCAAGTGACAGGAAGTTTGAGTCCTGAGTTTGGTAATCTCAAAATGGTTTCTGTAGTCAGTGAGAAAGTTTGAATCTCTTTATCTAGAAGCTAGACCTAGACCTACTAGACAGATGGATTGGTCGATGTTTTCCCTTTACATTAAGGAGAAAGAGAATGTATAAGAAATATGAAATTGAAGTAAAAAATATCATTCCATTAGTTAATCAAATTTGAAATTCTGTTGATGTAAAAGAGAATCATTATCTTTATCTTTTGCATTGGTTTTCATGCAAATAGAAAGAATATAATATTATGTAGATGTAAAGTATGAACTGAGTAGCATTAAAAACCATTAAGGTGATTCGTTTTGGCCAAGACGATGGACAGGCAGAAGCCAGATAGCTATTAAATCCAAAATTCAAAGGATGTTAGTGCACAAGTCAACTTGAGACATATTTCATATTTCTGAATGTTTCGGGGTGTAACTGTGACAAAAAGGGATCATTGGTCTCTTTTTAATAATCTTTAATCTGAAATATGAATACACTCATATCACATATCTCATTGTGTATTAAAGGCTCGAAACATTATTATTATTTGATAACACTTGTCTAGCCTTTCTATTTCCATAATAAGTAAAATTATTTTATGAAGTGAAGCAGCATCCAATAGCCAAAAATGTTTTGTTTATTTGCAGCATTTAATTAAAAAATTATTCCATTTTTGTCCATTAAAAACTCGTGCTATATTAATGATTCAATTTTTTACTTGTTGCAACAGGAACCATATCATGGAACGGATAATCACAATGGACGTGGAGGTAATCTAAATTTTTAAATTTTGTTTTTTTCCTTAGTATATTTCACACACTAAATTTGTACTCATTATACTTTTGAATGGAATGGTAAAAATGAAATTCAAATGTAAAACCTTCATTTTGAATTCGAGGAAAGGAACTTTTTTATTATATTTCATAATATTATTTTTTAGTACTCTGATGTTTTAAAAGAAATATCAAACTACAGAAAGTCAAACTATCTACGTACATTGCGAGAGGTTTATTTTTTTTTCATATTTTGTAGTAAATTTTGTTTCTCTGTTCTCGTACGACTTTGTTATTTGTTTCTACAGAAGAAATATTAGTGTCATTATTGTTTTTGACAAATGTGTATCATGGTTGTTTAAATTCATGTATTTATATTCCTACGTGCAAGCTCTTTCGTTGGTCGAAAATGTGCTGTGAATACTAAATTTTTTGAAGACTATTGGAAAGTTCCAATCCAGTTCAGTGCTTTCTCTATTTTGTTCCTCGTCCCCTGTATTTTTTTTGCAAGCCAATGTGTATTTTTGCACTTTATCTTCTGGATTACGGTTTACAGTCCCAGTTGGGACGTTAGAATCTGATTAGAATAATATGGTGTTTGTTTGTTTTTCCCATTTCCATGTTCCAAAATTCCAAAATGTATATATGTTGTACGTGTGTCATTGTAAGTTGTGAGACAATGTTTGTATGGGTGGATTATTTTTGTTGTTGTGTATTTTTGTTCTGTTATAATGTCTATTTATTTATTTACCCCTTGTTGTTGTTTTTTTTATTTGAATTCCAGACCGTTTTTAGGAACCCTGCCCTGCTACTAGCTGAATGTGCCTGACCTCCGTGCTCATCCCTTTTTATCTGTCTTCTACGCTTTTGTTCTGAAATATTTAAACGTTGAATACATATATAAATATATACATTCATACATAGTTACATACATTTCATGTTTCATCATGTTTCTTATTCAGATTTATATGCATATTATATTATATTATATACGATATACGACACTAGAAAGTTACACGCAGAAACCGAAGAACAATAACTGAACAAAAATAGCATATTATGATGTAAAACTGATAGCGATATATTCTGCAATATTTACATTTTACATAGTTAATAGTAATCATACTGTATACTGTATGAAATCAAATGACAGAGAAAAGTTGAAAGAATAATAATAATAATATAGTGTTTAGATGAAAAATGACAAGGCGATCCTTCGCCATATTTAAAGGATGCTTAAATTATAAATTATGAGGAATTATGATAATGATTATTATTATTATTACTTATTACTAGTATTACTTTTGACGTTTTTATAATTATTTTATTTAATTTTATTTATGGGACTAGACGCTAGACATTTACAGAAACAAAATTGGAAAAGTAACAACGAAACAATGTTACAACATGTTTTTAACGACTTTAGTTATCATCATCATATTGTATAGTTAATAATTACACGAGAGAACAAAAATAGCATGTTGTTTATACACTGTACATTATATATATGAGCATTTCCTGTAGACCACGCAGACGAAAATACTTTTCATGACGCTAAAGATACATTATGAAAGAGATGAATAATATATTATAGGTTTTGTGTTTGCTTATTTTGTTTTTCTGTTATTCTGTGAAGCCGAAATGGGCTGGAATTACAACGTCAAGTACCTATGTACTGTGCCTATGTGTTTCTTTTCCTGGTATTGTTTTGTGAGCAAAACGGAAATTATTTCTTTGTTTCGTTCTTTCTTGGTAAACGGAAATTGAAATATCTGTGTTTCTGTTTTATAAAATTACGTATTACATATTATTTACATGCTATTTTATTTTGACTGTAGACTTTAGGCTAAATATAGACTAAAAATAACGTAGAACAAAAAATGATGACGTCAAAATATGCGTGAAATTCGATTTTTTTTAATAGTACATGTTTGCTATAATAATGTCTGTAAGAATGTGCACATGTTGTAAAATGTAAATCGTCTTGACTCTTGACAATTTTGTAATTGAACTTGTAATAGTCCTAAATTATTATAAATCATGCCGTCTGTAATGTCGGTGGCATACGTGTACTGTTTATGTATCTAGTATCTACAATCTACGATTTACAATGATGTGACTTGAAAAGAGATGAAATTTCTCAGAAAACAATAATACGTGAATGAAACGCGTGTATAAAATATGAAATGTGAAAATGTGTTGGTTTAAAAAATAAACGTCATTAAACAGTAAATATACAACATGTTAATGTGATGGAGACTTTACCCGCATTTTTGTGTTACCCCTTGTTTTTTTGTTTGCTATGTATTATTTACTCATCCTTGTTGAAACATCTTTGATCTTTGCCATTTATCCAATTGCTTATATGTATTTGCTTAATCAATGCTTTACTAGGGCACTTTGTGATAATATTCATATTTAGTCATTAAGTTAAACTATTATTTATGCAGAGTTTTGAAGCAAAGAATCGTGACAATTGCAACAGGCGGAGATGCGGATAAATTTTCCTTCGAATTCGAAATCATCTGTGGATCTTGATTGCTTTCTCATTCTATGTTACATAATACTAAATCCATTAATCCATACTCGAATCCATAGTCGTATTGTATTATTCTGGAGGACCAGAATAATACAAGCAGAAATTTTAAGCAATTTCTTTGAATTTACATAGTCGATATGTATATATACATATTTTTTATGCTTTGTGTTACATGTGACATCTGCTTTATATGTTATCGTGGAAATGTGGGTCGAAATTATCCATGCACAAAATACATGTAGGCTGTAGACTGTAGACCGTACTGACACTTTGATAAGGAATTTGTATTGGCGTAGCACATGTGTCCGTGATATTTTTGGTTGATAGTGAACCAGCATTTCATTTTTCGTATTTTAGGATAAGCTCTTTCTCAACCGATAAACAAGAGTATAGATAGGATTTACATACACAAAACAGAACTGTTAGACAGCCTCCATATTTCTTATCAAAAGGCAAAAGACAAAATGAAACATCAAAGCCCTCACAGTTAGACTGTTTTTCAAAACATTTTGTTACATAACTTGGTTTCTTTAGTATGTTGTAATGAATTGGGTATAAACTAGAAACATTTTGGTAAGTTTCAACTTGGTGACAATGTTTGACTCGGTATCTATAACATATCACCTAAACATATGTATGTACCATTGACTTGGAAAAACAGGAATTATTTAATATTTAATCATACAACAAAAAATAAAACCATCATACGTCATGAGTCATATAGGCTGAAGCTTTTGTACATTGTACATTTTTGTAGTTTATTTTAGAAACTCCCAATATAGGCTTTTGGAGCTTTTACCTTTTTTTATGGTGTCATTTCTCACTGTTGTACATTTTTAAGAATGAATATTATTATTCCATGTTGTACACTGTACACATGAACAACGAATGTGGATGAAACGTAAAGTATAGTTTTAGATTGCTATAATACTAGATCATATGTAAAACCTTAACAATTCAAGGTCGATACGGACAGCATCCAAAATAAAGTCAAAAGTAAAGTGTTACAATTCCCATTAAATTTTGAAAGAACATGTGGCTTTTTATGAAAAAGCTATAAACTCTATATAAATATAAAAAGGCCATTTAATACATAAACTGGGTTTTTGGTATGAAAAAGTAAGCGCTGTGAGACTTTCCAAGAACGTTGAGATCCTTTTGTAGACGTTAAAAGTATGGAATATAGAGTATGGAAGCCCAGAGAAAGTAGCTTTTAAAATTTCCCCACCATGCTGTGCCTGAGTTTTTAATTTCACCATTAAAACTTTTTCTTGAAATTCTAGAAAGCTAGAAAGAGATCCCGCGTGGCTGTTATAGTTTTTTACATAGGCATATTTACATTTACTAGAATTTCTAAGCATTTACCAAATACCAAGCTATTATATATTATTATATATTATACTTCATTAACATGCTCAATGCTGAATGCTAAGAAAGAGAAAATAGTTTTGAATTTCGAACACTCAACATGAAGGTGTATAATATACACTGTATATATATGTACTTATATGTATTAAAATGGCGTAGGAAAAGTAGACGTTATGCATTTCCATCGTTAATTTATTAGGTTGCTCTCTAGCTCATATTCACGTACACATATAGTTGAGGTGTCAACCAGAGCAAGGAAAAACGTATCCTAAGAAAGCGTTTTTCGGTGAATTGAGATGAAACATAACTAGCTTGTGAAAATGTTCAGCTCAAAGGCAATCATAATGTTTAATATTCAAAAAGGAAAAGGCACTTTTAGTTAATAAAAGGTGAAAGAACCACTTCATTTCAGATAGATAATACTCATACTTGAATTTCTAAATTCTGAATACCTGAATTTGGAACACCGTTCAGCCCTCAGTGAATAACAAGATATGCAATACATAAATCATTCCATGATAAAGTTTTTTGTGGGCACGTTTAACGTCGTGTATTGCTTGTAGAATTTCAAACAACTAGTACATTCAGTGTTCATGTAAACTTCAAAGCTCAAAAGGAAATAAGAAATAATCTTGGATCGTGTTGTATGCTTGCCTTTTTATGCTTTCCGTAATTTTTGTCCATTTAAATAAGATAAATATGTCAAATCAATTTTAACCTTGAACTAACCAAGAATTGGGAATTCAGTTGATAATATTTGCAAAAACTAAAAACTGTTTGTAGACAACTTAACAACAAAATAGTTAAATCATGCATCAAAAGTATCAAGAATTTGTTTGTGCAACTAAAACCAGCCTAAAATTTTACTAATATCGCTGACATGTCTATTTTGCACAAAAGGTCCATTGTCACCTGCAAGCTTGTCTCCAAGCTCAGATGAAGATGGAATTTCATTTAGTGGAATGATCCCCGATGGACCCCAGGAACCGAGATCACGACAATCAACTCCATCAGATAACAAACCCATCTCTCCAGCTTTTGTACCAAAGCCACCACCATACAATGAAAGAGCCCGACGTAAGAAATGTTTTACTTTTTTACTATTTTAATTGTTTTAACCATTACGTTACAGAAATACCACATAAAATAAGAATGAATTATCTAATTTGTGCAACATTGATCATCGATACAATTAGAATAGTAATCATATTGCTTTTCCTAAAAACGGGAAAGATAATTAACATGATTCCATAATTCCATAAACATCCATTTTTTCTGATTTTAATCTTTAATTCAAAACACGGAGTTCTGCACAACCATTTCTAATAATTTCTGTGAAGTCCGTAGTTTTAGCAATCATTTCTATGGGAAACCACAGCTCACAAGTGTTTTTTTATTATTGTTTTCATAAAGAATAGAAATGCAATGGAATCTGAAAACTTACATTTGGATTAGAAGACTTTCATAGTATGATCCTTTTTTTATTTCCTTTTCAATAAAACAAACAAGGCCGTTTGTTTTCTTCCTTTAACTCTGTACTGTAATCTGTATTCTTGGCTCTCGTACATGTACCTTCTCGCTCCAGTGGTAAAGTGGTGAGTGGGGATTGGTGATTGGTGAAGCTGATGCACAAGTTGTGTTAAACTATCTATTGAAAAATCACTGAGGCTAGTTGCTAAATTAATCTTCTCCACCAACAGCTTCAGAGTAACTTCCGCACTCGCTATTTTACCCCAAACTCGATTTTCTGATCTTCGCTCCTTTGTGATTCTCCCATCCTTCTTTTACACATGAGACGCCTTAATACAAAAGGAAGTACTTCCAAAAATATATAGATAAACGATGAGCACTGAGTGGAAACGAGAGTATATGCAATATACAATCAACAATCAGATATATTTGTTGGAAGTTGGAAGCTGTGGAAGTGGGAATGTCTCCTGACGCGTAGTAGTGATTTGTTTACGGATTAGGAAGGAAATCGGAAAAATGAAATTGCATCATGCATCAGCAACACAATAAATTTATTTCATTTTCAGCACAACTGCGCTCAAATAAATACAACTGCCTTGCCTTCATTTTTCGTTCCCGGCATTATTTTTTGTCTTTCCACTTTCTCCATCTCTCCGTTCTCAGTTCTCAGTTGTTTTAGTGTCTATCGTCAATCTCACACATCAAACAGTCACAGGAAGAGGAAAGAAGTGAAGAAAAAAACTCAACCTCATTTCATATGGGATTACAGATATCTGCATGCTGTGAGCTCCAAACTCCAAACTCCAAGCTCCAAGCTGCTTTCATTACGAGAAACAGCAAAAGCCTTTTGATATGCATGCAGCATGCACATTCAAAGCCACAGAAACATCAAGAATCAAGAATGTGGAATCACATCGTCAGCTTGATCTGAAATCATTCCACAGTCATTTTTTTCTGAGAGAGTGGAAGAGGAAACATGTATACCATAAATGTAAACTGGTCCAATATAAAAGATGGGATTGTTATAAGAAAGCCGTAACTTATACATATTGACTATTGATAAATCCTATGCATTATGCATATTATAGTTTTGTATTGTACATTGTACATGAATCTACAAACTACACACACATGCATTATATATTTTATATTATCGTATATTCCAACTACGTTTCCATTTCCAAGTGCACAATTTTTTATTTAAAAAGTCCATGGTACGTTCTCGATCTCGATCTCGAAACTCCAATTTTTTCACATGCTTTAAAGGCTACACAATGCACATACAGCTAGGAACTCTTGTTGCTTGTTATTTGTTATACAGTTCATGTGTAATGTGTACTAGTAACAAGTAATATATTATAAGGCTTTGGAAATTCTATGGAGCTTGTAGTTTGTATCAAACAATGAAATTGGCCTCTCTCTGAATAAAGAACAGAAAACAAAGAAGGCACAAAGATACACGTATATTATGAACTATGAGCTGGAAGCTCGAACTCAACAAATATTGAGAGAGCACATGTGTGAATCATTTTCATTGAACAAAGACGAAAGATGAAAGTAGCTCACATTTTGCAGTAAAATTTACCCGTGACGGGCAAGCCACCGTAGTAAATTAAATGTAAAAAACAACGAGGAAAGTCTCCATATAGAAACAAAGAAGGATTTTTTCTACTACTTTTCTACATGTGTATTTTATTTTTTCTCCTTCTTCAAATTTTTCCTCTTTGCTGTTCTTCCAGTCTTCTCCAGTCTTCTAGTCTCTAGATACTTGTATAGAATAATAAAAGAAATCTTAGGAGAGAAGAAAAAAGAAAAGTGAGTGAATGATTCTACATTCTACGCTCTACACGTGTGCAACTATGTCGAATGTCGAATGTTGAGTCTCTTGTTCTCTTTCTTATGCTTCCTCTTGATTCTTGATTGTATGTAAAAAGAGAACAGTAAACAGTGTGATGTAGAAAAGCACACGGAGTATAGAATATATAGTATATGTAATGATAATGTGTACAGTGTACAGTGTACATATCCATTACCCGGACGCCATACGTGAGGAACGAATAGTACATATGTAGGTGCATAGTGCCAATCATTATATTGTGTATTATATTGTGTGTATTTTTAGGTCAACTGTTTTACTGGTAAAAGTCTCTCGAGTCTGGAGTAAAAAGTTGCGTGTACAAAATAAAGCTGAGTGCTGACTGAGTGCGTAGTTTTTGGAGGTAGAGGAAAAGTAGTAAATAAAAAATGTGAGAAAAAAATTTAGAAAGGAAGTGAAAGCGGAGGTAAAGGATACCACTTAATTCTGTAGGTCTAATGATGATCTTTGCTTTTATATTGGTCTTTGATGGAAAGAGTATCTAGTGTCTAGTATCTACGTTACTTATAAGTACATAAATAAAAAGTAATGGAAGGACTCATTCACTCAACTGAAATTTTCTTTTACTGGAGCAAAAGTTGGAAACGTTGGAAACCTGAGAAACCTAAAGCTAAATAGTAGGTTATTAAATGGTCCCAGTGGAAATGAAAACAGATAAATTACAGATAGATGGTTGTCCATTTACTACATAAACTGTTGACTGCCCTGTTTTTTCTTTTTTTGCAGTTTGTAGTATTTACACTGTACATGTGAAAAATTTCTTTCCTGTTCGTTCACATTTCACATATAAATGCATAAGTACCTACGTGCATTTAGTATTTAGTAGTAGAGACAAAAATAATAAAGTGAAGAAATAAAAGGTTGAAGCTTGAAATATTATTTTATGTTGGAAATTGGAAAAGTTATGTAAATGTAAGTATTCGATATCGAGCAAGTATTCGTGCTCATGACTCATGGCACTTGGCTTATCTTTAGTCTTTAGTGTAAAATTTAAGGGTTAAAAATATCTAGTACAAACGAGTAAAAAATAGTACAATTTATAATTTAATATTATAATATGTTGATAGAAACAAAAGTCATAAACTTGGATAGTTTTACCTACAGGGTGTAGGATTTAATGTTAGTTTCCAAAAGGTAAATCATCTATCCATACATACGGTATATTGTCTATTTCCGTGTACCGTTTGTTGGTTTTCTAATCTCTCACTTTTTTCAAAAGGATCAAGTTTTTGAAGTTCTCCTGACCTTTTCAAAATGTTACACTTTCATCTGATCAATTTCTGATTCATGTGTGATCTATTCAGGTGGGGAGTAGGAACAAGGAACACGTAACAACGATGTGATTTTGATGACACGTAACATTTTTTGTTTTGAAAGGTCCCGATTTCCGATTCTATCCACGGACAAACTTCCATATAATGTATATCAGATCACTGTGGTTGCTCTATATCTCAAAAAAATCCTATCAGTCATATAATATAAATATTATTTCGTGGGTACATACGTATATCTGTACAATATAGCATGTATCCCGTATGATGTACGGTTTATATTAGACATGCGATTACTTGGTCGTCTCATCTCATCTTCACTCAGCACAGTCTATCACACATCTTACTTTTTTTAATTGAGAAAAGTTTTTGGGTTCCCATGATGTTATTACACTACGTTATATGGACTTATCATATACTTATGCATTGGGCATTGAGCACTGCGCTTCTACCTTCTACTAGTTCATATTGTCATGTGTATACATTGTACATGTGACGCTGTGATAATAAAGTATTATAATTTTGTTTGTACAGGAGTTTGCGGGGTAGAAAAATTGTTTTTGTAGGATAACGTAACGTATGCTCTCCTTAGGAATTAGGGACAAGTGTCAAGTATCGTGTCATACATCATACAGCATACAGCACGTTTAAAATATGCATATGACATAATGTAACATGTATATACGTATAAAACTTACATGCTACAGGCAGTATTGCCTGTAGTTCTTTTTGTAAGCTTTACATAATCTTACAAAGTTTATTAGTTTAGACTTTAGACTTTAGATTCCAGACTCCTCGTTCTTTTTTGGAGACAATAGATACTTTTATAGATCGGCACACAGGTGATGGAAACATTTTCAGACTTTCTATTTACATACTCTCGGGCATATAGAAATACACATGTAACTATATGACAAATTTATATGGAATATTGAATCTTTGTACGAGAAAAGTTGGAGGATTAATTGGATTACACATTGTGCATTATACATTACATGCACCGTGTACTATATGAGAGATGGCTTACATCTTACATACACTATACATTATACAACATTCCATCAATCCAGCAATTAAACAAGTGAATTAATATACATACGTACAACCAAAATTACATTATATTAGAGATTACAGTTATGCATATTCTTCCTAGATCCTGGATATTCGTAAAGCAGTTCAGGTTACCTCTTACCTCCTTCTTTCAAGAAGTTTTTAGCTCAACTTTCCCTTTGTTAATTTTATTCCCGCATCCGAAAATAATGAGAGGAAAGAAAATTCAAAAGATCCATTAATCGAAATATGTATGTAGGTCTATAGCTATATACTCTATTATGCTCTAATACTCTACTACTATATATTACAAATTACAATATACACAAATACAAAACCCATACAATAGACAACAGAAAGGGAAGAAAGACAAAAACCCGATCATTATACAATATACAATACTTTCTACTTTCAACTCGCAAAAAAGAACTTTTGTTCATCAATTCACTAGGATCTAGGATTCCGACATTATGTCATTTAAAACAGATCTCCACCGTCAATTCCACTCAAATCTTAAATACGAGAGATATTGAGCACTCAAAATTGAGTATTGACTTCTGAAGATGAAGAATGAAGTAGCCAATAGTCAGTAGCTCGTCCATTATTTGCAGCAGACAAAGTGCTACACAACATGCATTGGAAGTTTTGAATGTGTAAATGAATTTTCATCACAAATCACAACAATTACTCATTGTGTATTGTGTAAAGTCGAGGAAAATTTTGTGAAATGACTTTTTCCTGTACAAAGGATGGGAAATGGAAGCATTTAGTATGTAGTATCGTATTTATCTATGAAAATTTACTTGTCACTTTAACTCAGAACTCGAAACTTGACCAAACTTTTTGATAAGAATACGGAAGGATGTTTAGATCCCATTGATTTTCACAGTTCATGCATATGTAGAATGTAGAATGTAGAGATAATAGTTGCGATAAAGTTAAAAGTACAAAATATCTGTTAAGTGAAGGAAAAGCAAGGAATGACTCACAAATAGTTTTATAATATTTCCAGGTATATATTTCCAATTCCCATTTCTATCTATTTTACATTTTATAGTTCTTTTGATGTGTTCTGGTGTGGTGTGCTAGTGCAGTGTGTAGTATATTAAAGTACTATATAACACCATCGGGGATAAAATGTGCTACACCGCAGGGTGTACCAGAATAACAGTCCAATCACAATCCAAAATTTGGATTTTGGTTCATGAATGTGAGTTCTATAAATTCTCTGTATTGGTCTGTTGCAGGAATTGAAATTGTACACATTTTTTTGCAACTCCCTGTATTATATTCCTTTTCAGTTTCGTTTTATGGGCTTACGTATTACATACAGCCAACAGCCAATAGCCAACCAAGCAGCACTTATGAAATTGCAACTGGAAATGATAGGAAAAGGAATAAAATAAAAGTGGAAGTGTAGGTAGGTATGAAAATAATGGGAATCTGAAAAGACTCAAAATGAATGTAAATCTATTTATGTATACTCTATACTCTATGTTCTGTTTATGATATGTACCATGTGCATATACCTATGGATTTTTTTCTCTTTAACCACCCGTGTGAGTACAAAAAACTGGAGTGTAAAGCCGGAGACGGAAGAGACGAAAGTCGGATCTTTAGCTCGCCATTCTCCACATTCTGCATTCTCCATGCTTTATATAAAGAATAAAGTAGGTAGACTTTAGACACTTACATGCTCAAATAAAAGGAAAAAAGTTTTCAAATTTTCTTTACTATTTATGACTATTGACTGTGAGTGTACGAGTGTGGAGTGTGAGTATATTAAAAGCAAGGGGTGGAAAGAGAAAGAACAAGTTTATGGTTAGTTAGCTTTCCATAAGGAATAAGGATGACGGAAAATAAAAATTTCTTTGTTCTTTTTCAAAGTGTTCTTCTATATTCTATACATAATAATAATAATGCATACATGTACGCAGTACGTCCTTATATATCGGCGTCATACATAATTTCATAAAATATCATGAAAGACTACCGGAGGTAACCATAAAAAATACTTGAAAAAACTCGTAATCTAGTTGAACCTCATACAGTTTACATAGTTGGTAAATAATGAAAAACTCCTCTCTTTGAATGTGGCCTTGATAAAAAAAACTAAAAGAGTTGTGATAATATCAATATGACCTAGGTATGCTTGTACCGAAATATTTAAAATGTAAAGTGTATGTTTTTCTGTAGTACCTCTACTTAAATAGTAAAAACATAGTACATAATAATATGCTCTGAAATGGTATTGAAAGAAAATTTTAAATTAAATTGTTGCATATTGAATGTATGATTTAAATTGAAAGTAGAAAACATGAAAATACTGAACACTAAACTGTACAGAAAGAGCTTTGTGCAAACTTTCTGCATAAATAATTCAATAGTTGTATAAAAATCACTTTTGTTATTCCTTTTCAAACTAAAGTCGGTTTGAGATGCAATGATAAAAAAAAATGTGAATTAAATGGACAAATTTGATGTTGATTTTAGCATTGGACCCATTTCAAGACGAAATACGAGGAGTTGTACAAGTATTCGCAGAAAACCGACTTAATTTCAAAAAAACACCAGAAGTATACATCAGTCAAGATTCTACCATATCTGAAGTTCATGAATGGTTAAAGGCAAAGGGTTTCTCGGATAAAGTTGTTCGACAACTAACCGGCATGAACGGTAATCAACTATTTGCCCTTGAAAAATCCCAACTTGAACAAGCCTGTGGAACGAGCGAAGGACGACGTCTGTTCTCCCAAATTACGGTTTCTAGAAGCTTTTCTGGGGTAAGTTTTCAGTTGGAATTAAAAACACAAAAAATTATGGCCTATTTTATCACACACGTTAATTTTTCTTTGTACTAACGTACTATGCAATATATTTTCAATCTTTTTCAGTTTAAAACAGCAAGAACTTCTGAATTGAGAGCCATTTTAGAAAAACACAGAAAGAAGGCTGATGGAGATAATGCAGCAGCAGTAGAAGACACCAAAGATAAAGACCAATTTCATAGGAATAAAACTACCGCGAGGAATACTAGGCTGAATTCTTTAAGGAACTCGGAAAGCTATGATGATGATGAGGAACCTGAAGTTATTGTGAAGAAACCTGAAATTATTGTGAAGAAACCTTCCAAACCAAAGGCATCGTCTTCCCCAACGAAATCATCATCAAAAATGAATGGTGGCGTTTTGATTCCACCTCCACCAGCTCCGATTACATCAATATCGCCAACAAAATCAAATGCAAACAGAACAAAACCTACACCATTGCAGAGTGCATCTGGTTCAAATGGAGACAACTTTTTTTTCAAATCCAGTAACAATACTAGTAATAATAATAGTCGTCCATATAGTCCATCATCCGATTCTGATGAAAGTGATTTTGACGCTGATATGGATGGAAAATCAACCTTGAGTCGAATGATTAAGCAGAAACAAAGACAAATGTTACGGAAATAGTATGCATTCATGTCGTGTATTCTGTATTCTGTACTGTATTGCCATAAATAATACACCTTACACGGATATAGACAAAAATTATTTAATTATTTTTAATTAGCTTTAATCTATTGAAAAAAAGAATTAATACATAATATAACGTAAAAACGGATATCCGTTGTTACATTATACATATATAATGTAACAACGGATATTTTATAGACACAAAAAACACATACAAAACAAGGTATTTACACTTCTTCCTCTATATTATCTGTATGTATTATACATTGTACATATGCATGTTGAATGTTATAGCTTGCAGCTTATCAATTCGTGACAGGAATTTCCTGGTCAGTATCTACACTGTCCTATGAATAGCGAGAATCCAGAATGCACAGTGCCCAGTATAAAAAGTGTCCAAAATTCAATAAACAGTTCCTGAAAGAGGTATGAAAATACTCGTGTGGTCATAAATTATTAAGACAGACTCCACGAGAATTTTTAAACTTGTTCTTGCCTTGTGATATGCATGTGAGCTTGAATAATTATTGTTAGCTCTCTAATACTATGTACGAAAATTATTTAAATCAAATATTATATTTCTACAACTGTTTAAACTCTAAAACACTAGTCATGTATCATGTATGTATACATATCTATTACGAATTATGATTGAATGTTGAATGAAAATGGTCTTAAAACACAATAGTAAAAGCCCTTTATTGTCCAATGATTGTAAGTGAACATTATCCTAAATTTTAAAAGTTACAGCAGATTATACATCAATTTCGTAAAATTTGTAAACACACAATTACATATGAGCTAAAACTAATGACATGTGTGATTATATGACAGGCAAAAACTGTGAAAGATATTTATTGATGTATATAATATGTTTATTAATAAAATATGTCATACTAATCATGGAAAATAATAGTAGTATTTTATTTTCTCGAAATTATATATAATGTATAATAGATATACTTACATGCAATATGCACATGATATGTTAATATTAGGTACTTACTCACGAATATTAGGTACTTACTCACGAATATTAGGTACTTACTGCTCCCTGATTTGTCTATATATTCTTCATAAATGCACCTAAATATGATAAGTACGCTGACGTTTTTTTTGTACGGCATATTGCGTTATACTTTCTCCAGTGATAAGTACTGAATATAGTACTAAAATTATATAGAATATAGAATATCGAGTTCAAACTAGCACTGTATACATATATTTATAGCTTCCTTTGTCTATCTAACTTCCATGTTTTAACAAAAACGGCACTTTCAAAATATCTACATCGTGTAAGAATATTATGTAAATATTTATATCCATTGCATACCTGATTGCTACCTTACATCGTACATCTTATATTACATGGAGTACTGAAAGAAAAACTTATGAATGTAAAATATGGTTGAAAGTACAATATGACATAATATGACTCTACAATTCACGATGCCTACCTATAGATTCTTACGAACTTTTCTATTATACATATTTAGTCTAATGAAGAACGAATGTATATTATTATATTTATGGTATATTGTGGTATAGACGTAGTTACTTGTAATACTGATAACCAAATTAGAATAATCTGAGAGACAGCTCAAAACTCACCTAAGGACTTGGATAGGATAATATGGTTCAGAAAAAACGGACAGCCATCAGTGTCAAGTCGAGTTTGGTCAAAGCAAGAAGTACTAACTGAATTGATTCCCTGTTTTGAAATTCAAAATGAGGGTAATTACAGAAACTTTAATATTCTACAATTTTTAATTGTTTTATTTGTCATGTATTTTGTGCCAGATTTTGATCGTATAAATTAGTGCAATTTACTTTGTGTCTTGTGTATTTTTTAACTTTAATTTAATTTCAGGAATCTGTGTGATTTATTGTAATACATCTATAAAATAGTGGTGCTGTATTTTTTCCCTTTGTTGTAGGGTATTATTTCAAGGCTTGCTTTCGTTTCTACGTTCCTTGTACACGTTACATATGCACAAGCTCCAGGTGCACGCCCCGGAGGAGCTCCACTGGGGGAACCGAGTCCGAATTACTTAGCTACAGTTAATCAAAATCAACAACAAATTCATGAGGAAAAATCCGGGTTAGAAAAAAGAAGTTATCGAGAGGAAGATCCAGCACCTTATGGCCGCCCAGATTATGGAAAGGCACACGAGAACATTGATCGTAAGAAAAACATTTAAATTTTTGTATTTAATTATTCCTGTTCATGGCATTAAAAATTAAACTTAATCATTGTTGGAGGTGAAATTTTTAGCGGTATTTGAAAGTAGGCACTTTACTATATACTAAAGCTACAATATATAATTGTTTCAATTTCAGCGTGTGTAAGTTGTTGCAGAGCGTGTTCTATGGGAAATATTGATGATGAGTATGAGTATGGTGGATATGGAAGATATGATGATTATTCCTCTAGTCGTTTTGATCCGTCATATGACCCCTACAATCGTTATGATCCACCGGTCGAAAATCAATATCAGGATCCTTATAGCAGATATGACCCTCCAACCTATGATCCTCCTCCTCCACGTTACGATCCTCCAACTTATGACCCTCCTCCACGATACGATCCTATAACCTATGATCCACCTCAACGATATGATCCTCCGACTTACGATCCTCCTCGATACGATCCTCCAACTTATGATCCACCTCGATATGATCCTCCAAGATACGATCCACAAAGATATGACCCTCCGAAATACGATCTCAGGTCAAGATGTGGTGAGTTTGTAATTTTTATTTTTGCATGCCTTCTTTAAACAGTTATTTTATGCATGCTTTTGCTATGTTTCATCCAAAGGTAGGAAAGTATAATATATTCGAGTTTGGATGTTTTTTATAAAAATCAATGCATGGGCAGTTTTTTACTTTCCATGAAATACTTTTTACATAAAAAAGCATGTAGAGCAGACTCTATAATGAGCTAATTCAATAACTAAACTAGAATAATACTGTGTCATTTTCTAAGATGTGCCATCTTTACTCGCCTTTTGCCTTTATACATATCAATTTTTTTGGTACTTTTGCATTGTTTATGATGGCGTTATTAGTGTAGAGTGTAGATGCATCAAGAGTACCTACGTTTTAGAAAATGGCACAGTGTATACATACGTTTTAGGCCTAGTTTGAAGTGTACTGATTTTATGTAAAACACTATTGATAAATATACGCATGTATAATAATATAATCTAAGACAGTAGAACTAACCATCGTCGGAATTTGTCTCTATTTTTTGTACATAGGGTCTGGATACAATCGTTATTATGATGACTACACCCTCCAGAGTGGTAAGTTTGTTTTATCTCATAAGATTGTAGAGTTCCACAAGAAAAAGGGCCTAAAGGAACTTTATAATTTTAGCGCTGCAATCGGAGAAAAAATAGAGCTGTGCACAGAAAAAATATTATAACACAGAGAAAACTTTCCCGCCAAGCAATATTTAAAACTTTTCAACTTTTGCACAGCTCTATCCTCTACAATTTAGTTCCAGAATTGCCGCTTGGTGTGAATTAAAAAGTTCCTTTAGGCCCTTTTTCTTGTGGAACTCTACAGATAGTGGTATATCATTTGATTTGAATACTTGTTTAAAAACGTTCAAATTTACATACAACAAAGGAATGCTCATTTTGCTTTGCCCATATATCCTATATCCTATAATATGATATATATATGATACTAGTCCAATATGATCTAGAACCTGTAATCACTACCTTCTTCACGTTTTTACAATGAAATATGTACGAACGTGTGCATATATACCTGTATGTTTAATACATGCAGTTGTATGCAGTGTTAGAAATTGATATTCTAATTTTAGTTGTTAGTTATACGTTATACTAAAGTGTGTATTGTAATACACCGAAAATTGATAAAAAATTTATCATTCAAACCTTTTTTTTTAGAAATTTCATAACAGTAATTATTACTCACGTACATTTTGTTTTTTACATTACAGAAGATCCTTATTATTATGGTCCTAATGACCGACCGTCCAATCGAGGTAAGAATGAAATTTCTTCTTTTTTTTGACAAAATGAAATATTAAGCATGTTCAATATGTTCATAATAGATTTCCACGAATAAGATATTACTATACTTTATTTAAATCTATATAGAGCAAGAATACTCATGAATAATTTTGTTCATTTTTGTATGCCATGTATTTCGTACACTATGACTACATATCTTTTGAAAAAATATTTAAGTTGCTGTCTAACCTACAAACTGAATCAATCTTTTTCTCTATTATTATTATACAGGTTTTGATCGAGGAGAGTTTTCTGATCCAAGAAGTAATTTTGGAGCCCCCAGCATCTTTGGAAGGGCACATGGAGATCCAGAAGATGCAGCACCTGCACAAATGCCACCTCAACCTCAACAAATGCCACCTCAATCATTTCCAAACCGTTCTCCTAATCAACTGCCACCACCTCCTTATCAACCTCAACCTCCTCCTAACTATCTTCCAAAGCAACCTCCTCCACAATATTATCCTATTGCTCCACAACAACCCTTTGGAGCTCCTTAATAAACGTAGTCATTAATCGTCATCAAATTATATTATTTAAAAATCTTTATACTGAGATCAATACTCACTAGTCATTCTTTTTTGATGTTTAAATCGTTACTTTAAAGTTTAAAAGGTTTAATAAAGTTAGTAATGCAGTAATAATAATTGGCTAAATTAACAAAATTGAATTGCAATGTGATGAAAACATAGCATGTGTTTCAATTTATTTGTCATAATAAGAATAATAATGATTCATGTTATCATCATTACCATAATATTACATTAATCTTGGTTTTTTTTGGTATAGTATAATTTTAATTAGATATCTTATACATATATTCTGATCAAATACAAAATAACATAACTAATCGTAAATAATTAAGTATTCTGTAATAGTATTTTATATGCATTACTTTTTTCAAACTGTTACACATGCTTCAAGCTTAGCCGTAATCATATTTGTTACTGAAAATAATTTCTCTTTTGTTTCTCTTAACAGTTAAGTTTTGCAATAGGTTCCACAAGTTCAAACTATACTTAATGTTCATCATGTTCATCAGATTCTAACATTTAAAATGTTAAAAGGTCTAACATGTGATCATATAGGTATATATAATCACTTCGCTTTCCTATAAGATTTCATACAATGATTTTGTTTCATTACATGCAAGTACAAAATTCATTTTTCACAATATATACCCTAAGACCAAGCATTGAAATTTACTGATACTTTAAAAAACTTTTTCTAATTTACTTATAACGTATCTAGAAAAAATTAATCTATCAAAAAAAATCAGGATGAAAATAACTAACGCAGGTAGATAAGCACTCAACTAAGTAGAACATACGCAAATTAGATAAAGTTAAAGTACACATAAATGCATAAATATAATCTCGGGAAACATTTTTTACGTGCAAAACAAAAAAGTTTACACAAACATGTTTTTTTGTGTGAAATTTTTTGTTTACACATTCAGTTTTAACATTAATATTACTTCAACAATATTTTCAGTAAAAAAAACCATGATGAATCACAAATAGTATCCAAGCAATATAAGATAATATCTATTATACATGCAAAAACAAACATTAATGTACTTACATGTAGAAGAAAAAAAAGCGACACGTTTCTGTGTTTTTAGTTTTAAAACTTTTAGACTCAAACTTTCTTATAAGTAACACTTCATAATTATCTGCGTAGCCTGGTATACAGCATCCTGGTAGTTGTGGTAGTATTCTTCGTCATTGTAGGAATTTATGCTTGAATATGATATTATGTTATAATATATATTTTATTTTTTATTATTTTGCCACTAGCATTATAGAAAATCACTTTTTATTCTCACACATTGATTGGTTGAAAAGAGAGAATTTTTTTTACAACACTTTAAAGGACGAAAATGGTAATAAATATTAAGTAGTCTTCAATTTAATTTTTAGAAGCTTCTGCATTTTCAACAGGTTCTTCTTGTTGTTGTTCTTCTTCACGTTCATTATTATCACCATTCTCCGCATCTGCTCCTTTACTTTGAGCATTGGCATCCGGGATCCATAGACCAGAATCGATACATCTCCTCATATGTTCTGCTGCTTCTTTTTCTGGCATTTTTGCGATTGTTTCTTTTAAAAGTGGAATATCTTGGGTCTCAAAACATGTACGTAGTTCCTATTATGGAATGTAAAACATAAAGGAAAGAATATTATTATACAAGGCCTAATTTTCTTCTTAATTTTTCTCTCTTATCATTTATATTATGAAAAGTAATAGTAAAATCACCTTAAATTTATCAATTTAAGGTAAAATTTTGAAGTTAACTAACCTCAGGAAGAGTTTCCAAAACTTCCAAAGGATCCAAACCACCTTTTACAAAAAAAAATAAATAATTTAAAATGTTTTTGTTTTCCAAAATACTGCAAATATAATGATATGTATCTACGATTTGTACACCAAATACAACCTTCATATGCTACAAAAAAAATTTTGAGCCCATACGTGATGCATACTGTATAATAATATATTATCCAATAATTATTTTATTTTTTAGATTTATTCTAGTGCGTAATATAAAATGTTATTACCTGGGCCTAATCTAGCTTCACGTTCTTCTGCTTCTGCTTCAGCAATTTTTTCTTCAGCTCGTTTCGTAATTCGTTCACGGAAAAGTTTCAGTTCTAACTCAAATGTTTCTCTATATTCTGTTGCTCCTTCCATTGCAATTTTGGTAAAGAATGATGAAATGCAACTCTAAAAATAGGAAAATAAAATACATACCATATTATTAACATGAATGTATAGTACAAAAATTTATGAAGTATAATATTGCCACAACGTATAATGTATAATTTATTACATAGCATTAAAAGGTTTAATTAAAAGTTAAATAAGCATGCTACACATTAGCTACACATTATATCATGTGGTTTTTTATACTTACTCTTGGATCTACATCCAATTGTTTTGCCAGTTCAAGAAGAAATTGTATAGCTATAGCTTGATGGGAAACATGTTCCATTAAATCCTTTTTATCCAAAACAGCTAGTTCAACACAATAAAGTACAAGAAAATTAGCGGTATCTTCACAAGCAAGATGTGGATTTTCCTAGAGAATAAACAAAATTCATTAAGTATTTATTAGACACATAGATATTAGATACATAAATATAAGTGTTACTTGGTATATTTTAGTGACGTATATTTTTATTTGTTTTTCACTTTTTAATTTTTAATTCAGCTTTAATTATTCATTTTAAGTTCCTTTTAATTTTACATATATTATACTATTTATTATGTAAAATCACTGACGTAATAAAAATAAGAAACATAATAATATGTAGTGTATTTCATAGAATGATAAAATTAATATTACTTACCAAAAGAAAACGTCTAGAATCATCATATTTTCGAAGAAGGCCAAATTGTTTCAAAACTCGTTCATTTTTGTTTGAAAATTCTTTCAACCGAATAGCTTTTTCTTCTTCTGTTAAAGTCTTTTGATCTTGTTTTGGTTTGGTATTTATAATTGTTTTAGAGAATCCATCCTTTCCAATTGTATCGACATTCCATGGAGTTGACTATAAATTTCAATAGTAAAAATTCAATTAGTTTCAGACATTATATATTTTAAACACAAGAAATATGTAGACATAAAATAAAAAGTGCTATATTAAGAGCTCATCTTTGAAAACCAATGCATAATATGTACTGAATGACTTTTTTTATTTGATTATTATAATCATACTTTTTCTTTTTTCTCAAATTCTTGTTTTTGTTTTGTTAATTCTACATCTTTTTTCTTCCACTCTTCATCTAGTTCTGTCACATCTTCTCCTTTCTTTTTCTTTTCATCTATTTCTGCACGTTTCTTTTCATGTATTTGTACACTCTCATCAAGTTGTTTCTTTTCCCTTTCCTGTTCTTGCTCTCGCTCAATTCGAGCCTGATGACGCCATCGGAATAACGAAGGTGTGTCAATATTTGGATGAGTTTCATCTTCATCATCAGAAACCTATAATATGTATATTCAAAAAGAAACATTTTTTGATGGATGAATTATTGCTGTTAAATAATATGTGTATTATGCATTATTGTACAAAACAATTTGACATCATAAAACAGGACCAAAAAATTCCGGAACCCGGTACCAATTTTTTTTACTATACACTATACAATCATACGTAGAAAAATTAACAAATATCTTTTATCAAGTGGACGTCATGTCATAACGCACGCATATATTTCTATCTAACAATGTACTTTTACTTACAGAGATGAATCACCAATTCAAATAGATAAAATCAAAAGTTTAAAGCTACGCATTTTAAATGACACATCGGTATATAATGAATTATGAATGAAGGCTTCTTTATGAAGAAGTTTTGAAGTGATATCAGTTCCTTTGTTTAACATTGTATAGTTTGTAAAATATACTATTCATCATGTACATTTGTCTATATTTTGGTATCATAATATATTAGAATGGTTTAAAAAGTTAGTTAAATGTTTAAAAACAGTTGAATGTTGAATGACAGAATAGGGAATTAAAAGTTTTTCCTTACCTCAATCCGATCCCATTTTCGGTAATCAACCATGTTGACTTAAAATTTTATGTACAAGTAAGAGAAAAAATACTTAATAATTTGATGACAATTACAATGCTGACTGATGTGATGATTTTAAAGACAGTTTATTTAATCCAAATTAACGAAATAATATCTTGATGAAAACAGTAAATTCTAGATTTCTAGCAACCATAGAGCATAGAGTATCCGTGTATAATTCATAATTCGCAGAAGAAAAACAAAAACACGGAAATCTTACACGTACTAATGCCTGTATTGAAAA